>VYZU01056950.1:14319-26427 GCA_013401355.1 Ceyx cyanopectus | reverse complement strand
GACCATGGGGAGGTTTACAGGGCACCTAGTCTGCTGGCATCAGACAGAGTAGATTTCTCTCAAAGGGGAAGGAGGACTCTGTCTTATAAATTGTCTGGGCTCATAGATAGAGTTTAAACTAGGTAGGAGGGCGGAGGGGGGAAATGCCTGTCCTTTGGAGAGTGGGCTAGGGACTGTTGAGAAGTGTTATGCCATCCCCATTACTACCTCGGGTTTGGTACCAGTCAGGAGGTACTGGGTGACTTGGTCTAGATGATCCTGCTCAGGCAGGGGGGTTGGACTAGATGATCTTCTAGGTCCCTTCCAACCCCTAATATCTGTGAATCTGTGAATCCAGATGAAGCCTCACCAGGGCAGAGTAGGGGGAGGAGAACCTCTCTCAACCTACAAACCACACAGCCCTTCTAATACACCCCATGATCCATTGGCCTTCCTGGCCACCAGGGCACATCACTGGCTCATGGTCACCCTGCTGCCCACCAGGACTCCCAGGTCCCTTTCCCCAGAGCTGCTCTCCAACAAGTCAGTCCCCAACCTACACTGGTACTTGGGGTTAT
Source organism: Ceyx cyanopectus (assembly GCA_013401355.1). Taxonomy (NCBI): domain Eukaryota; kingdom Metazoa; phylum Chordata; class Aves; order Coraciiformes; family Alcedinidae; genus Ceyx; species Ceyx cyanopectus. The sequence goes on along the minus strand of VYZU01056950.1, from coordinate 25,870 downwards.
TCCTTCCCAGATACCAGACTCTACATACACTTGACCTTATTGTATTTAATTTTTCTCCCCCCCCTACTCTCCAGCCTGTCCAGGTCTCTCTGGATGGTATCACAGCAGCCTCCGGTGTACCAGCCACTCCTCCCAGTTTGGTGTTTACAGCAAACTTTCTGACTGTGCCCTCTATATATAATTATTTGTAATTACTATGCTAATCAGTATTCATATTCAAAAATGCTACTGTATAGACACAGCAAGATATAAGGAACACAGCAGCTCTCAACAGTGGTGCCCTTCCAGAAAGACTAACATATAGTGTCAGAAGCAAAACAACCCCCACAAACCTTTAAAATAAAAATAAAGGGCAACAATTTTTTTAAAAATAAAAAAATTATGTCAAACACTTGCAATTTCACCTTTTGACTCAGTCTGCCCCTTCCAAAAAAACCCCATGAATACTTTATATTAAAGTATGTCAAGGACCGTAAGCAAGGACCCTCAAAGCAATCTGCTCCAAGACACCAGGTTGGGAAGACACTTGCAACTCAAGGTCACAACCACCCCATGAACTGCCACTCCCTTTTCCTCTCTACTACAAACAGCCTCGTGTCTCAGGGAATACAATGTCAGCACTGCCCACAGAGCAACTACATTCAGGAGCTGTGGAATCTTTCAGAGCCAGGCAAAATTTGCCAGAGCAGACAATTTGAAAAACTCATTTTATTGGAATTTTTCCAACCTGATCTGATTATCAGATCTCATTTTTCCACATATGTAAATCATAGAATTATAGAATGTCAGGGGCTGGGAAGGACCTCAAAAGATCATCTAGTCCAACCCCCTTGCCAGAGCACCTAGACCAGAGAAAGTGATTGGCTGTATTGGCTAAGGTTACAAAACATATCACCTGGGTGGGCAGCCAAATGATAACACAGTTTCAATGGCACCATTTTGAATAACAGTGACTGTGAAGTTAAGATAGTTGCTCTGATTCTCCCCAGCATATTTGGGGAGAGGGTACTGGTCAAATGAAATGTATGACAAGGAATAATCTGATGTTTATAAATTCAGAAGATGTTCAAAATTAAAAAGAAGAAAGCATGACAAACCAAGTTACCATAGTCTCTCCAAGACAAAATGAAAATTACACTTCCTAAGGAATTTTTCCTTCTTCACCATTGCACTCAGAATTAGTAAAATAAGAATTCCTAACTTTTCTATATTTATTTAGAGCCAGACTTGTGAAACAAATTTTTAGAAGTAGATGTAAAAAACTGTTCAGTTGTCTGAAAGGAAGTCTTTGAGAGAAATCAACATGTTCCATAATGTTATTATGGAACAGAAATAATGTTATTATGGAACAGAAATAATACAGCAGTGCTTAGCTTCAAACCCAGTTAGGAATGATGGAGAGTGTGCTGCCCTTTCAAATTTCCAAATGCAAATTTACCAGGTCTTGTGGGCCTTTTACAGTCTAGTGAAGACTTAATTCTGAAAGATGCAGACATACAGATTTGTGGAACTGGCATATTCAGTCTCTGTTTTCTTCTCAAGAACAGCTTTGAGAACTAAGCACATGGATTTTGCAAATTGCTGTGCTCTCATCTTCAGTTTATATCAGCTGCTCAGCTTTGAATAGCAGTTTGGTATTCACCATGTCAGCAGAACCATCCTCCAGGAGCTGCATCTTTAGCCAAACCTCAAAAGAAATAATCACTTCTTGCCACAGGCAGCTCCTCCAAGCACACTCTGATTCCTGTCAACTGCTTTCCATTGAGCCTCAGCTGCCAGCACCAAGTTACAGAAGATGCTGCTGACAGAAGCACAACTGATGTTCTTGATCCTTCCTGTTCCTCTCTTGTCTAAAAGCCTCATCCAGAAACAGCTGCCAAGAGTTGCAGTGACCTAGGAGAAGAGCAACTCATGCTCTGGTAGGGTTTTTAGGGTTCTGATCAAAAGTTCTTGACTTTTGCCTTGGAGGGAAATGCTCAGTGGAAGCCTTTTAACATTCATTCCACAGCGTCATATGTGGCATCTAAAGTTTAGTAACTCAACAAGCAGTGTAAAATTCCTTTCTATTTGAGTCAAATCACACTAAAGCATGTGTCAAAGACTGAGAAAAAAGTGGTTTTACTTTAATGCATTGCTTGGCAAGCAAAAGAAAATAAAAACCACCCAAACCAACACAGCAAAGAACATCCAAAACTAAGCTTAACTGAAAATTAGCAAGGACAGTTGAGTGGCAATTAGTGCAGCCGCAATTCAAGGTAGGGGAGTCAATGATTCACAAGAGATTCACCCAAGATAGGCAACTTTGTAATTAATGAAATGGTTTTCTGATTTTTAGGGTAGAGTGTGTTTCACTCTTCCTGAAGCAAAACACAGCTTATGTTTTGTGAGTTTATTTAGGCACATTGACCACAATTAAAGGATAAGAAATTACCCTTTTTTTTTTTTTCTTCCTGAGAAGTCTTTCAAACTACCAAGTTAACAAATAAAAGCACTGTGAGTAATTCGAGCGTGCACCCTCCACAACAGCATGCCACTTCATAGAGTAAAACCAAAGCAAAACAAAAAAAACTTACGACCACAACCTCTGTTTCAAATGGAAGAACACAGAAGAAGCAAAGAGTTGAGCAGCAGCAAGTTTCTCTCAGGAAGACTGGTGAAGGAGCATGCCTCAGCCAGCCTGGTAGTATCTTGTTTTGCCTAGAAACCATTGTCCTTTAATTATTTCTGGGCAGACAGGCAATCATCATTAAGACAGGTGACACTAACACAGCTGAGGTAAATGCTCCATATCTGTTAGGCTTGTTTTCCACATCAAATATTATTTTCTACACTCATTTCTTTTAAAGAAAATAATGTAAATGATTTTAATTTTTTTTTCATCTAGAAAACATGCTAGAGCATATTTTTTTAAGCTTTCTCTGAGCATGAGTAGTTTAAAAAAAATCTTTACAGAAAGGGTTTTGTTGTTAGGAAATATCTCCAAAAGAAAAAAAAAAATCCTAACACTCCTTTTTGCACATACTTTCTCTTTGCTCAACTACACAAACTACAAATTGCTTTAATTTCATTTGCCTTGTGTCTGAAAAATCATTGCTAGACTTTTGGAATGAATGAGCTAGTAAGAGAACTACAAGGACTACGTGCCATAACTCATCAAGGAGTAAGTCAGCACAACATCATTAAATGCATGATTTCAGAAAGTGTTCCTGTTTGGGACAGTGTTTACAACTAAAAACCATTAGACACTGTTTCTTTTCATTTTCTTTTTCTTTTTTTTTTTTAATGAAATAGAAAATGCAATTAAATCGTTTTGTAAATCAAAACACTACAGCAGTTGTGGAAGTTTTTGGGAAAGAGACAATAAACATTCTCTTCTCATGTAAAAAACAAACAACAAAAAAAACCAACCCACAAACAACAAAACCAAGAAAAAAACAGACCCCTCAGGACATGCTTACATATAGGATTGTTACATCTTACTTTGAAGTTCACTGTGGCTGTGTTCAAAGATGAATCTACCTGCTGTATGATTAATTAAGATGAAATCTTAATGGTGCTAATTGGAAAACAAAATTGCACAATGCCTACAATCTCACTCTAGAAGCCACATAAAGTTAATCTGCCTTGAAATGTTAACTACTCGGATCAAATTTGTCAATTTAGACCTATACTTCTTAAATCTGAAGTTTACAGATGATCGTCACATGAGTGACATTAAAATTTGTTAAATTTTCCTTTCCAGGTTTGGCAATGATTAAAAGAGAAACTTAAAATGAAAACTGAGGAAAGACTTTGAGTGTAAAATTACTGATAAATTAAGAATCTTGCTCATGTGTGAGCCCTCTGGCAGCAACCAGCTCTTTCTTTCTTCTCACATTCCTTTCTATTTCTAACATGTGAGAATCACAGAATATTAGGGGTTGGAAGAGACCTCCAAGGGTCATTGGGTCCAATCACCCGTGCCAGAGTAGGGCAAAAGAAAACAAATTAAGGTGGAAAAGGGCACTTGATTGTCTACCACCAAAAATTTAGTCTTATTTATAATATAAGCTAACACCAACAAGGCAAAGTACACTGTGCTCAAAGGAAAACAAGATGCTTAAGTTTCCCTAAAGCAGACAGAAAGATCATTATAAAAACTATACAGAGTTCAGGTGTCATGATCTTTTTGCTGCAGTAGTGATTGTATTTTCCAACAAGGAAACCTAGAAGATAAAATAAACTATATTTTCTCTTAATATTGATTAACAGAGAAGAGATACAAGAAATACCCACAGCAGAAAGAGAAACCTCTTGACCATACCCTTAACAGTATTTCCAAAATAACCAAAGGAATGAAGAAAAAAGGGTAGCTCACCTTCTGGCACATGACCTTATACTTGCTTAACAGCATTAGAATTACTAAGTTCCATTCAGATTTTGCCAGGTCATGGTTATTTCAGCAAAAGGAGGGACTCTCTAATAGTCCCCTTCGCTGACATTGGAGATCTCACTGATGTCTTGACAAACCTGCCAGGTTACCTTGGAATAGGCTCCCCAGGGAAGTGGTTGAGGCCCCATCCCTGGAGATATTGCAGGTGAGGTTGGCCAAGGCTCTGAGCAGCCTGGTCTAGTTGAGGGTGTCCCTGCTCCCTGCAGGGGGGCTGCACTAGATGCCCTTTGGAGACACCTTCCACCCCTTACCACTCTCTGATTCTATGAATGCTCAATGCAAGTGTGACATGCAGGACATACAGTGTCTGTCTCAAACAATCTTAAGAAGACCGGTTTACCCCAAACCCCTCACCTTGCGGCATCTGCCCTCTTAATCCCCCACTTTACAAGGGCTGATCTCACCACTTAGCCAAACAAAGAACTGTGCTATCGACACCCCTCCCTTATCTCGGGGGAGCAGAAGGAATTTCTCACCTGTACCAGGAAAGTAGTGAGGGTGTACTGGAAAAAAAAATGTATAAAAATCTGTTTTAAATTGGATAAGGTATGGAAGCATTTCCCCAGAAAGAAAGAAGCTCTTCCCTCCAGACATGCTGCTGGCCCGTGGTGGTGACTATTCTAGCGCTTGCTGTATTCTGCTTTCTCCTTTCTTTTCTGTCTTGATTTTTCTCCTTGTCCTATCCGCTTTAGAAACTCTGTTGCACTACTCTAATAAAACTGTTGTGCATGTGACATCTGACCTCGTTTGCGTCTTCATTTCACCATTTGAGGATCACCTTTAAACCTTTCATCACAAATTGCCACGTATCCTTTAGAGGATACAGAAACAGCAAGGATGCTGCAAAACCCTTCCCCTGAATTTACCAGGGACCTAGGAACTGCTACAGACTTAGCACTGCTTGCTGCCAGTCAAGAAACAAGAGCTCCCAACCATTCTCTCATGGCGCTGCTTCTGGGGGTCTTCAGCTCAACTCGACTGTGCGGCTGTCGATGCCAGGTTAGTGCCGGGTTAGAACAAGAGAATCACAGAATGTCAGGGGTTGGAAGGGACCTAGACTGCTGTCACTTGATGCTTCTTCCTGATACTACTGCCTGACTCAGGCTCATTAGACCTGGTTGCTTTGTTGGACAGAACTCTTAACCCCTCACCTGAAGCCAAGGCACTGAACATATGCTGTAGCTGCAGGTCTGAACATGGAGTATAAGTTATCCTTCTGATGCCAGAAGTCATCAGCTTCTAGACTTTGCCATCATGGGAGTCTCCATTTCCCAAGCTGATGAACACAGATTGTGCCTGTCACAGAATCACAGAATGTCAGGGGTCGGAAGGGACCTAGAAAGATCATCTAGATCAACTGGGGTGCCCAAAACTGTACCATCAGTATTCCTGATGGGGCCTCACCAGCGCAGAGTAGAGAGGGAGAAGAACTTCCCTTGCCCTGCTGGCCACACTTCTCCTAATGCATCCCAGGATGCCATTGGCCTTCCTGGGTGTGAGGCTGGAACCATTTCCACCATACACAGCTTTTCAGTGTTATTCCCTAACGTATATGTTAATATAATGCATTCATACCATGTTCATCCAACTTTCACTATCAGCAAAGTGGGAAACACAAATACAAAGCTCTATCCTGTCTTTTTTCAGTCAGTATAATGTGCAAATAGCAGGACAAATGAAACAGAAAATTGATACATTTTATCTTTTCAGTCAGGTCCTTTCAGAATTTGCTTTTTAAAGAAGGTAAATTTCCATAAAGTATGGAAAACATGGGATTTCAAAAAGATAAGGCAATGAAGTATGACCTTTTCGTCACAGAAATATAGTCATCCGTAGTGCATTTTCATGTCCTTAATCTTCCTGAACCTTCAAAACAGGTGCAAAATGGATGCAATACCACCATTGGTGCAAATGGAAAGTTCTGCTTTAGTACTGTTTTTGCACAACACTGTACAGAATAAAAACCCAACTTCCTGTGGGACACCCTAGAGAATATTCTGTAGTTAATTTAAAGGAAGCTGCTGGCAGTTATGAGCCAGCAATCATGAGCACTTTAGATCAGAGCAACCCAAAAAAGATACTTTGGATGCTACATTTTGCACTGACATAACCTCACCATAGCATGGTTACACATACAAGATGAGAATTTCTGAGACAGAAAAGAGAGGGGGGGGAAGAAAATAAATAAATAAAATAGTGCAAGTAGATGTCCATTTTATTTTTAAAATGACTCAGCAGTACGAGGTGATATTTATAAAGCTACATGGAGCAACATGCCAAATGCTGCCAATACTACCCTTGAGTAAAAATCCTGACACATATATAAGAATTTGCATGCACCACATGAAAAATAATCTATTATCTTCATTACTTCCATCTATCAGACATAACAAATTTAGCTTACTCTTGTTACCCATTAGACAAAAGTTTCTTCTTAAATATATATGAACTTGATTGGACTTTTAGGAGTACTTCTATACTTTTACAATACATATTTCTGTAATTCCACCTTTTATTTGTATAGCTCAAGGGCTCGCAACAAAATCACATTAGTCACATTAGGTGTAGGCTTGTGTAAAAATTAAGAGATCTACTCTATTTGAAGGTACCCTGTCATTTAATGAAATATAGCTTTACTTTTACAGTATTGTGGCTGTTTTAACATTTTGAAAACATGAACCTTAGTTCAGATACAAGCTCCTATGAAAGGCTCCAGATCACCTTACTTCATCGCCCAGAACATAAAAGTTACGTATGTTGTCATGGAAATTAAATGTTGGTGAGAAGCAAAGTATTTGATTTTTGATAAATGCAGATTATGTTGCTTCAGAAGGCAAGAACTTCCTCATCTTTAAGGATACAATCTATAGTCAGTGATGGAAACTCTGTCATTGCATATTATTCTTTCATTTTTCTACAAGACTATCCAATTTTTCAGATGCAATACCGGTAGTTAGATATGCCAGCCTATAACCTCTAATACTGGAAGTTTTAAATCATATTTAACATCAAGAGCAAAGCAAAGGCAGTCACAAAGAAAGCTGTCCTCCTACATATGTCATCATCCTGGGCTGGGTGAATTCCAGCCTTTCAGAAAAGCACAACAGAAATGTGTTTCATATTAACGCAACTTCAGCCTGTTTACAATTCACCAACAGAAAGATGGTTATTGAAACACAATTTTGTATTACCTGAAAACCACCACTGCAGTAAATGTAACATCAACAGGCAAAAGGCTTCCTAGCCTCACCTGTACAGGTGCTGCTAATGCACCTGTACACTGTGAGTGACTTGCTGTCAGAACTTCATTTTGCATATGTGTCTGGTCTAACATTACTATTACTCTTGGTAGAGTCCAGACACCTCGCATTTAAATATGGGACGTTATCACATCATCTTGGACACAGAAACTTTCATCTGAATCCTGATTTGCTTGCTGGAAGTTCTTTGTGGGCAAGCTTGTCAGCAATACCTAATCAGTTTCTTGAAAAGCCTTCAGCAAGCCTAAACAACAGGGTTTCTGTTTGTAAAGAATTCCCTGATACCCTGTGCAGAGAAACAACTTCCTGCATCTCAGTTGTATATGATCCATTGCAAATATTCATAAAAAAAAGATGTACCAAAACACCTGATGCCGCAGGCATAGAGCATTCCAGTACCAGCAACAAAAAATCTCTGCATATCAACTGACTTGGACCCTGTAGCAAACAGCGGCTTGCAGGATTTGCCCCGGGTGCCTGTAAAGCACTCACTTGAGCATAGACAGACAGCTTCAGAACATGGTGGAGATGGGTTACATTCTTTTCTGAGCCACAGGGATTATACACAGTAAGCAGCTTGCCCGACACTATAGAGCAATGAGGGGTCAGCGGTAAATCAAAATTAAGGTGAAGTGATACATCTTGAGTATGAAATCAGTCTCTAAGGACACAGGTTCCTTATCTCCTGTCAGATTAGTGATGGCAGAACTACACAAAGGAACAAAAAAAAATGCCTGGGAGAGAATACAGTAATTAGGAAATAGGGAAGATAAAAAAAAAATAAATTAACTGACAAATGCATCAAGAACTGCAGAACCCCAGAGGTTTTCCACCAAGTTCACAGTTTTGACTACCGCATTTAGGTGCAAGATTTGATGCATAAATTGCTTTGATACACAGAATAGAGTACAGCATAAACATAAACATAAAAATGAGGGCTTGAAGGATGTCACTGGTAGAAAAGTGTCATTCCATGTCTGTAACATCTTGATCTGGGATTTCATTTCTTCCTACAGATGGAAAACTGAAGGGCTCCATAGGGAAGTACAAGCAGAACCACATCAAAGCAATTATGTATGCTACTAGAGAAAAGATCATAGGGCAAGTAAAGAGCCAGGCTGAGAAGTTCCAGCTGAAGTTCCAGGAATAAAGTGGAACTTACTGCATGCAATGTAAGACTGCATGGCTATCAGAGTTCTGGGGCTGAAGAAACATATATTTTGTCAGAAAAGCAAGCAGATTGTTTCTTCACAGTCTGCAGGATCAGAAGTAAAACAGTGAGGTTGCAGTTACATGAAGTACAGGTTAACTAAGAGTGTAATTCTGTCCCATTCAGTTTAGAGATGTGAATACAGAAGAGTTTGAATATCTTATGAATGTCCCAGGGACTAACGGTCTGTGTCTTCAAAATTTCCTCATCCAAAGGAGAGAATTCTTTACAGCAATGTCATTCAGTTCAATAGCCAAAGGAAATCTAGAAGCTTGACTTAAAGCTAGAAGGAATAAATAAGCTGGTATCAGTGCTTGCAATAGAAGTGTTGCTAAGGGCCCCTTCTGTAACAAAATTTCACCAGCAAAATTGTCCTTACAATTAGGTTTAAACAGAACCATGCCATCCATTTCAGACCAGCTGATAAAAAAAATAGTTCCACTGATAGCACTGTGGGCGTATACCTCAAAATGGTTTATGTTGGGCAGGCACGTCCTTTTCTCTCACTCACCCCCTCCCCCACAACAAGCACTTTATAGCCCCCTACCTGAGCTATGGACATGTAATGGGGGAACACCTGAAGAAATTTACCTATTTTTATACTTAAGAGAAAGATTTTTTAATACTGATACCCAGTCAATAAGATAGTGAGTTTGTGAATAAGCAATGACAGGTGGTAAAAGCAGATGGTTCTGAAAAGATTTGCAGCAGTCCCTGACTCCACAGGGACTCTGCAGGATACTGGCATAAAAAGTGTTTCCCCTTCTCTTCTTTCCTTGTCTCACTCAAGAAAACCAGCAGCAACTGACTATGCTTGTTGTCACAAAGCCAGGGTAGGACTGGCAAAGATCACTCATGTTCTCTGTGCCCCAGCCAAACTGCTTCATGCTGCAGAAGCCCAGCTGAACACAAGACATTGATACCGGCTAAACAGCCAGGTGGTCATCTGACAAGATGACAAAACAACCTTTCTGTTTGCTGGTCCCAACCAGGAACAGAGTAGGCCGACCTCCTGATTTCAGCAGTGTAGCACTGGGGTTGTTCACCACAGAATCATGACCACTGCTTCTGGGAGTTCCTTCTGAATGTGTTGTTTCTGAACACACCAGAGGAGAGTATCGACAAGTGAGCATCCCTGAATGCTCCAGTGCTGAATCCAAGCACAAGCATCTGCCTTCCAGTATAGATCTCTGCCAGAAGCCCCAGTTCTTGTTTCTGAAGGCCTTGGTGAAGGAGATATTCCGTATGTTTCAACCCTGCTTAACCAAGCAAGGTTTCACAAATGGTGAACAACCTTATGTCATTAGAGTGACACTGCAACAGCAATAGCAAAGATCAGAGGAGCACAATTACTGATATCATATCTTAAAACAGAGAGATGGGGGGAAAAAAACCCCAACTATTTCATATGTGAACAAGAACAGTAGCAGAAAAGTGTATTTCCAAATTAAGTTGGTTTTTTTCTGTGTTTGCTCAAAACAGTGCTGGCTGCTGTAGTTACAACCTGCTCCAAGTTCCTGGCACTTGTGCTTAGGGAGGAAAGAACGACTAATAAGGATAAAACAGTGCCAGCTTCAAGCTGTAGCTTTCTGCATGTTCTGTCAGCTGTAGCACACTGCTACCAGTTGTAAAGCTATCCTGAGGCATCACAGTACACTTAGAAGGATGACTCAGGCAATTGTGTATACCACCACCAAATTTATATACCACCACCAAGTCATTATATGATCCCACCTCTGACTACTATCAAACTCATCTGCATAGCCCATTGTTAACTCCATGGTACACTCATCTCAAAAAGCCTTTTAGAAGAACACTGTGCTCTGTTAATACCCACACGTTTTATTAATAAATTAAGAGTCTCTCTTCTAGGATTTACTAAGTTGTAGTGTAGGAATTACATTTCTGAAAAGGTCCGGTTCTTTTTCTACATAGTATCTCTGCTTTTCATATTTTTCTCAGATACACATCTGATTGACCCAATGTCAACATAAAACCCCTTGTTTTCCATTTCCTTAAACAAAGTGTATAGCTTTGTAAGAATCTTTTCCTTACTGTCTATCAGTAACATTACTCACAAAATCAAAATCATTTTACATTTTCATCATTTTACTCACACTACAAAGGTAGTTTCTTAAGGAATATTCTAGAGAGGGTCGTGATACCACAGCATTTTTATATCCACGATCCCCCTAAATAAGAAAAGGACCTTCTGAACAATTTACAGCAAAATAAATGATGTTCTTTAAATGAAATCAGGGATCATTTCTTACCATCAATAAACAGGGTTTGCGATTGCTTTGAAGGTAAAACAGACAAAAGGAAAAAAAATGTAAATCATAAAATTATAGAATGTCAGGGGTTGGAAGGGACCCAGAAAGATCATCTAGTCCAACCCCCCTGCCAGAGCAGGGGCACCTAGACCAAGTCACCCAGGAACAGACCCAGGTGGGTCTGGAATGTCTCCAGAGCAGGAGACTCCACAACCTCCCTGGGCAGCCCCTTCCAGAGCTCTGTCACCCTCACTGGGAAAAAGTTCTTCCTTGTGTTTCCCCTCAACCTCTTCTGCTCCAACTGACTCCCATTGCCTCTTGTCCTGTCACTGGATGATACTGAGAAGAGTCTGGCTCCATCCTCCCTACACTCACC
>VYZU01056950.1:0-13907 GCA_013401355.1 Ceyx cyanopectus | reverse complement strand
CTCACTGCTCAATCACTCAATCCACACTTAAGCTTGGCTGTGAGGATCCCATGGGAGACAGTATCAAAAGCCTTGCTGAAGTCAAGAAATACCACATCCACTGCCCTGCCCTCATTTATCCAACTCTTTGTATCATCATAAAAGGCTATCAGATTAGTCAAGCATGATTTCCCCTTATGGAATCCATGTTGACTACTTGTGATAAGCCTCCTTTCCTTCATATTCTTGGAGATGGTGGCAAGGACAAGTTGTTCCATTACCTTTCCAGGGATGGAGGTGAGGCTGACGGGCCTGTAGTTACCCGGGTCCTCCTTTTTGCCCTTTTTGAAGACTGAGACATCATTGGCCTTACCCCAGTGCTCAGGCACCTCTCCTGTTCTCCAGGACCTCTCAAAGATTATGGTGAGTGGCCTGGCAATGACCTCTGCCACCTTCCTCATCACTCGTGGGTTTATGCTGCAATCCAGCAACAGGATTGAAAAATGAGTTTGCTTAGAAAGGTGGATATAAGCTGGTCAAACCTGAAATCAAAAACTTTCATTTGTTTCTAGAGAGCAACCTATGGTAAAATTGCCTCTCACCTTTTGAACACAATAAAACATGGATCTGGGCTTGGATAAGGCAAGACTGGAAGACAGATTTAGAAATTAAATTGTAAGCATTCAGGTTTGTGACCAGTCCTGACATTCTTGCATGCATTAACTAGCCATTAACATTTGTAATTGTTCTGTTAATTCCACAGGACAATATACTGGTTCTCAAAGCAGAAACAGGCAATGGATAATGGTATAACATGTTCAAAATTAAACTTAAGTATGGGCAAAGCTTTTGATGTGCATCCTATTTGCACAGCTGCTCCACAATTACTTTTAGAAGGAGAAACTCTTGGGAGTTAAACACAATAGTGTATTTTTGTGGCACAAGGTATCTTTTGCTATAAGTATGAATGGAAGAGCAGAGCCCTGTGCAATTGCCAGTCACCTGAAACTGTCTAAGCATAGGTACACAGAGAGAAACAAGTAACAGAAGCAAATCATGCAAAAGACAGCTAACACAACCTTAAACTGAACACAGTTATAGCTGAATTACAGATGTTATTGCCAAACTTCCAGCACGTCTCAAGCTTCAACAAAAATGACTGTAGCTAGAGATCTGTGGAAGAGGGGATCTCCAGTTTCCAGTAATTACCAATAGAACTTTATATGTCCATAAACAAGCTACTATTGACTGTTTCACTGTGTAAAGACCCATTAGCTGTAATTTTAACACTATATCACCCAAAGACAACTACATTTTCTAAAGCCTGAAAGCACTATTTAGATGAGAACTGGGAAAAAAAAAAAAAAGACAAAATGTCTACCTCAGATGTCATTAAAAAAAAAAAAGAGTGGCTTACCATTCAACTGAATGTAAAAAAATACAGTAAGAGACAAAACATCTGCAGTACTATACTCTGCTGTGATATCAAATGAAAGTGAACTTTTGCCAGACCTGGATGAGTATAAAGAGGGCTGAAATGCTACAAGTACACAGTGACTCCATGCTAGTATTATATACTAGTCCAAGAGGACCAATTCACAGAAGTCTAGGCGACCTAACGAGAGAAAGCAAACTAGGGAAAGGTTTCCCCATGATTGCTCCCTATGGCTATGACTATCCCATGATGAACAATTGCTGTTGTTACTATCATCATAGCAACAAAGATCTCACACCACAAACCTGAACTTTCTCAACCCAGGGCATGTGTAAACACAGAAAAAAAAAATAAATTCAGATTACTTCATCTGAAGTAGTCTGAAATTTAAATACAGGACAGGAAGACCTGGAAGTAACAGGAGTGGTGGTGAGGGTATAAACCATGTCAGGAATAGAATTGACCCCAAATGTAAACTAAGACATCTACATCATGAGCAGAGGGAGGTAATTTTTTTGCACGCTAGAATAAGGCTCAAATTCCTTCAAGAACACACATATTTAATCTTCACACAGTTCATCAGGCCCTTGAAGACTACGTCTACACAGGTGACTGAAGACAGACATGTACCTCTCTTTGCTCCCCAAACTGGACAAAGATAAGCTAAATCCTATCTGGATGCCATGCTGAAGTGTTAACAGAGCATTGAGCAAGCTCATTAGGCTGCAGATCCATCACAGATTTAATCTGGCATGATGAGGTTCAGCCTGCTCTTCCCCCAGTGCACACCTCTGATGGCTCCTTGGTGCATTCTAGTCATGCAGTCAGACCCAGGAACTCATCCAACTGCAAAGCAGGCCAACAGCAACAAGAGAGGATCTGCATTTGGCCACAAGTGATAATACCAGCACGAGCAACAGATTAGGAAAGTATAGCTAGGGGTGAGGCAGACAGGCTGACCCTTTGGCAGGAACCCACTTTTATGGCAAACTTCGAACGACCGCTGGACCCTCTGCCTCACAGGGAGGCAAATTCTGCTTGGCTTTAGAACAGCTTCATGTTAACATGGGTTGTCCTGATTTGAGTGGCCAGCCCAGCCCTAAACCTTAACAGAGGTGAACAGATGCCAAACAAGAACTATCTTTGTGCAATAGCTTCTTGTGCCAGGGAAGCAAACGTGCTTCATATGATACTTGTTTCTAGGTACCTCTGAAGATTCCTCTTCCCATGACCTCCTTCTAATAATTTAGATAACGTTAACTGCACCGGACAGCATTGCAACATTTCTTAAGCCTCCTTTGTGGACCCTTAGGGTGTAAGAACTGTATTATTTTTAATAGTTAATAATGCTAGATTATCCCCTGCAGAAATGATTTCCAACATTTTTCTACAAACACAGCAAAAACAAACAATAGCAAAAAATAAGCAGCAGTTCCCAGATGAGTTGAACTCTGATCAGCAGTTTCTCCAACCCCACTGAAATACCATTCACTGCAGAGTAGTAAAAAAAGGGTCTCTTTTTTTTTTCCCTCCTTCCCTATGCCTTCATCTCAATAACCTTTCCTTATATAGATCAAAATTTCCTGCCATAGGCAAACTGATCAGAATTAGAAACTTCCTACATGGAATGTAAGGGGAAAAAAAATGGGGAAGTCTGACAGCCTATAATGCTGTAAACTGCCTTGGAGCACGGATCTAAACTCTGCCACAGGACTTCAGATCACCAGCATCGGAGAGATTTCTGAAGACATCAGCCACTCATGCAGGTTCCTCTACTGTTCCACACAGAGCCAAAAGTCTGTGCTTTTGGTCATATTACCCATACTCCCATCCAAAATCCTTCTGCCCTGTCAGTACCCATGTTTTCCCTGCCAGCATCCCCCACACCTCCCCAGGCTCATCCACCCACCCCCCCAAAAGATCCAGGTCTGTCAGATCTGAACTGACTTTGGGGAAAGCAAAGGAAGTTTCTCAGTCAAAGCTGGCGCCATAACAGAGCCAAAAGTTTATGTCTCTGTTAACAGACCATTCCCTACAACTTTTCTGCCCACCTATATTTAGTTTTCTGTGGGTTTATCGTGGGTTTTTTTATTGTTGTGTTTGTTTGGGGTTTTTTCACAAAATAATATGATATAGGTTTTGTTTACTCAGGCTACAACATGATCTTCAAAATGTTTTAACACTACATTTCCCCACCACTAATTTAAAGAAGGCTTGATAGGGATTAGAATTGAAACCCAAATTGGTAGCTTTGTTACAGTTTCAGATGCATCCTTGAACTCTTCTAAATGCAGTGAAAGGTGGGCCTAAATCTGTTATTGTTTCATGTTTAATTCAAATACCTCTGAGTGCATTTTTTCTCCCACAAAATTTCTATTCTTATCACCTATATATTGAAGTTCAGGATGACTTCAACAGACAAACACACAAAAGCACAGAGGAAATGTTTTTAAAACTACAAAACTACAGTTTAACTACAAAACTATAGTTTATCAAAGGGAGAAAATGCAATAATCTGGAGATTAGAACTCTACATTAAAACAGGGATTTTACAACTTCTCTGAAGAAACTATTAGTGCAATTTTTAACCTACATGGTTACTTTAAAGAGAAGATGAGCACTTTGTACAGTAACAAATGGGACTTGCACTTTCGTATTCAAGAATGTTACAGTTAAGTAGAAAATGATGATGTTTTTGATACAGTAGAAGCAAATGAAAACAAACTCCAGTAGCAGATTTCTGAACCGCCATCAGCTTCTTAGCAAGTGGAGATAAAAGCCCCCAGAACACCAGCACACGCAGAAAGTTACACTCCAAAGTAACATACCAAAGCAACGTAAGCCTTGGTATTAAATGTTTCAGAAGGACCATGCGTTTTATTACACTTCTGGGATCACTAATCATTCAAATTTAAACTTAACTTTAAATTTTAAGACAAATTCAAGTGAACGAGGATTAAAACAGATATGGATTGTGGAGTACATTTTTCTAGCCTAATAATGACTTTCACAGATAGCAAAATCTCAGCCCAAACAAAGATTAAAAATTTTGACTGAAATCATAGCACACTATTTCTGGGTGAAGCAACTCCCATTTAGTTTTACTGCTTCCCATTGCAAGTTTGTCATTATTTGCTTCTCTGGTTATGCCCTTAAAAGGCTCAGAGACAAACATGTAAAAAAGCACAATGTTCTGAGTAACATTACCATAAAGGACTGTATAAGACATGACAAGGTCACATGTCTACAGCTTGTAGAAAACTGAGGTTATCCATACAGGAACCTGTAACAAAATTTAGGTTAAATCTTTGTGGTGACATGTGGGTGGGCAAGCAGTGGTACCCAGTCATTTCCCAGTCGAGACAGAAAACAGCACCAAGTCTCAGAAGAAGTAGCTCTCCTCATACTATTAAAACTATTGCTATATAATATTTTTTTTTTAGGTGTGTCTGGACCTAATAGCAGGGAAGAAGATAAAAAAAAAACAAACAACAACAAACCCAAACAAAAACACAACTTCCCCTTCATTAGGCTTTCCTTTTTTGAAATAGCAACACGGTACAGCTTGCTGCTCCCACCAGAAGCAAACGGTGCTGTGAAACAGCAGGAGCCGCTCACCTCATCCCCGTCTCATCCACAGGGCTGCACCCCGGCCTGAACTGTCCCAAGGAGAAGCCGAAACACCGGCTGGGCTGAGGTCGCCCCTGAACCCCACGCACCGCCCGGCACCGTGGGGTCTGGTCCGGCCGCGCTCGCTTTCCCCCTTCTCATCGGTCACGCCCGGCTACCCGCTATCCCGGAACCCCGGACCGAGGCTACCCCTCGGTCCCTGGCACTCGCCCAGTCCGGCTGAGCCTCCTGCCACCGCGACGGGCCCAGTCCCTCTGCCCCCGGCCCGCTCCACCTGCGCCTTCCTCGCTTGCCGGGCATCACACCTCCGCAGCGTCACGTCCTCCTCCTCTTCCCCACCACCTTTTTTTTTTTGTTTAATTTATTTTTGCTCCCCTCCCCGCACGTCTCCCAGGGCGTTGTTACCTTCGGTTGTCGCTTTTCCCACCGACTCTGTCTCCAAAACGTTGCCCCCACCTTCCTTAGCACACAGTCAACTCCCAGCAAGGAAAAGGATGATGGGGGGGGGGGGGGGGGAGGGTTGTGTGGAAATTACAAACCTCTCCTCCGCCTTTGGGTCTGATACTGTATATCCGGCTGGGGGAGGGAGGAGCAGCGCTTCTGCTCTGCCTTCCCCTTCCCCTCTTGCCGTCTCTGCCTCGGGGAGCGGTTGCGGCCGCGCGTAGCCGGGGACGCGGCTTCCCGCCCGCCCACCCGCGAATGCGGACCGGCTCAGGCCGCCCGCCCTCAGCTCCTTCCTCGCCTGTCCTCCGCCTCACCCAGCCCTGCTCTCATGCGGCCGAGCTCAGGCTAAAGGGCAAGCGCCGTGGCTCTGCTGCGGGCAGAGACAGCCAAGCCAAGCGCACCGGAGGCAGGGGAGCGGGTCTCTCTGGTCTGCGTGTCCGGCCGCTCCACGCCCACCCCGGCTCCGGCTCCCGATTCTTTCCCGGACGGAGCCCGCCGCTGCCGGCTTCTCCCGGCAAAGCCACATTTCGCTGCACCCTCCCTGCGCAGCCTTCCTCCGCCGCTCCTCCCGTTAGTCGTGCCGCAGGATACCCAGACATGTCGCAGCAGCCCGAGAAGGAGGAATTCAGAAGAGGGGGCAAGAAAAGACTCCCTCTCGGGGGGTTCCTCTCCTTACCGGGGTGGCGGAGCTCCTCTGCCGGCGCGGCCCCCTCCGGGCTCACCGAGGCGCTGGGAACGAGCGGTGGCGGCTGCTGCGGCAGCTCCTCAGCGCCTCCCCGAGCCCCTCCAGCCCTCGTCCTGCCTCCGCCCTCAACGGAGAGCGGCAGCGCCGGGCAGGAGGGCTGGGCTACAGTCCCTGCGCGCATCCCGGAGGTGAAAGGAGGCGCCCAGGGAAGAAGGGCGAACCGAAGCCTTTCTAAATCTATGACGATGGGACAGGGCAAGCGGTCCCTCGGGTGTCCTTCGAGGACACGTCCTTCCCTCTTCATTTTAAGCAGAATTTACCTCGGTGTTTAAAATGATCAGAAAGATTGTACACAGAAACAGAGTTATAAAACCGGCATATTAAGTTAATTCACAATTTGTCACACAAGCATTAGAAAAAAACTAGACATGCAGCTTAACTACTCAGTCATTAATACCTGCCTTTGCCATGAATATTAATTTCCTCACTTCAACTATAGAAGATACACCCTTAGATTTTTTCAGCCCAACAAAAGAATCAGCAAGATGTGGTGCTTTTATATTCTCTCATTACACTTAAAGTGTAGACAAACATGTATTAATTTTGCAAAGTTATATTTATTGAATTATCATCTCCAGTTTATTAGCACTGAAAAAAATCCAGCCTCAGATAAATTGAGTAAGATGCCCAACAATCACTAAATCAGTATTAGGGCTGTCAGCAGAGCTCCACCCATAAAAGGATTAGGTACTACACCCACAGTTACAGTTCTCCAGCCTCTAGATCCCTCCTTTAGCTTGAAAGCTACAGGTGCCTGTTATTTCCATGAGAGCACATGGTCTGTTTGCACACCTGGGAGTCTCCAATCTTCACATTTTCACCTCATTCTGGCTAGTGTCCTTACAGTACCTATCCCACTACTCTTAACATGACATGGGGGCATAGAGCTTTAGGACTAATATGAGCCATTAAAGTCCAAATTGCCCATGACATGAGATCTATGTTGACAACTCTCCACACTACACCTACAGAGTTGGAGTAGGGTTGAATGTGTGAGGTCAGATACAGCCTTTCAGGGAATTAATCCCATGCATAAAGGGATGGGATGTAGAGTACACTGATTTCATCATTTGTATAGATGGAAGAAAAGCTGCTGCCTTCACAAATAAATAGCTGCTATCTCTGGATGTGAGCACTCAACAAGAGTGTGGAAGCTCTGGCTTAATTTTTTAATTTTTTTTTTTTAAAAAAAAGGAAAAACAATCTACAACTTCTTTAACAGTTGGACTTGATTATCATAAGGATCATTTCCAACCTAAATGATTCTATTATTCTAGCAAAGCAGTTTTCAATTAATTTGCTGGAAAAGTAGTGGTAAACTGAACTTGCAAGGAAAGAAACCATAGGAAGTGGTTCTTACCCAAGGAAGTCCCAGCTCTTTGCAGAGAGTGACTGCAGAGAGATGATTGCTGGGATAATTTTGAGTAAACAGGGTTTTGGCTGCCTGCAGCTCAAGCTTATTCTTTAGCAAAAACATCTGCCTTGACAGACTGGCCAGGCCTCTGTATAAACTGAAAAAGTCATATCTGAAATGTTAGCTGACAGTGACTACTTGGCACTGAAATGAGTGACTGTTCTCATCGTGAAAAATTTTCCCCATGTGTTCAGTCAGATCTCCCCAGGCACAACCTGCACCCATTATCCCCCTTCTTTTCCATCTGACACCTTGTAAAAAGGAAGTCTGCATCTTCTTGTGACCTTAGTGACCCTCTCCAGCCAGGGTACATCTTTCTTTTTGCAGGGAGCAAAACTGAACACAGTATTCTAGGTGTGGCTTGGCAAGTGCTGAGTAGTGTGGGATAATGACTTCTTTATCTCTGCTGGCGATGCCCTTGTTAATGCAACCCAGCATCTTGTTTGCCTTCCTTGCCACTGCAGCACACTGAACTCTTCATCCATGTCACGGTTTAGGGTCAGGGCAACCCCCAGACTGATAACAGATTGCTCTCTTTTAACCCCCCTCCCTCCCCAAAAGGGAGAGAGACTTAATGATTAGAAAAAGGAACTAGAACAATTTAATTAAAAATGAAAATGAAATATATACAAATATGTACAAAGCCAGTACCGAACCCAACCTCCCCCCGATGGTAATTACGTCACCGTCACAGATGCTGTGGAGGAGCTGGACTCTGGCACCAGGTCTTGGGAGCGAAGACAAGAGCCAAAGCCAAAGGGGTAGACCAGAAGCAAAGAGGGACGAGAAGGGCTGAAAAAGGGCGAAGAAGGGACCAAAAGGGATGAACCTCCGGACCCCCAAGCTTATATACTGGATATGACGTGTATGGGATGGAATACCTCGTTGGTCAGTTTGGGGTCACCTGTCCTGTCTGCTCCTCCCTGCAGGTGTGGTCTTTCACTTTTCTGCACCCCCCAAGCGCAACACACAAACTCTAGCAATGGCCTTGGTTTGCATTCCATCCCTGGTAGTAACTCTAAACATGAGGTGTTATCACTGCTAGAAGCAGACACTGTCTGCAAAACATGCTGCTAACTCTAGAAAGTGCAGCCAGTTAGAAAACCTTAGCTGAAAAATAAAATCACTGAACAGAATTTGCTTGGTTTTCACCCAAACCAGGACAGTCCACCAGGACTCTCAGGTCTCATTCCATTGAGCTGCTTTCCACCCAGGTAGATCCCAGTCTTTTCTGCACTCCTGAATTATATTTTCCCAGATGCAGGAACTCACACTTGTCCCTGTTGAACTTCATAAGGCACTTGTTAGCTCTCTCTTCCAGCCTATCTAGGTCTTCCTGCAGGGTGGATCTCCCTTTCAAAGTGCCCTCTTTCCTACCCAGTTTGTCATCATCAGTTTGCTTACATTATCTT
Organism: Ceyx cyanopectus; assembly: GCA_013401355.1. NCBI lineage: Eukaryota > Metazoa > Chordata > Aves > Coraciiformes > Alcedinidae > Ceyx > Ceyx cyanopectus. The sequence goes on along the minus strand of VYZU01056950.1, from coordinate 4,848 downwards.
TCAGGATATTGAATATACATCTTGGTAAACAACAGTTCTTGCAAACTCTTTTTTAAGATACTTTGGATGGGAGACAAAATGCATTCAAATCTATAGATCTGTAGAAATTCCTTTGTGATGTTTCAAAGAAGCAGGCAGGCTTGAAGAACAACAGTTCCCAACTAAGGGTCAGTTAGGACATTAAACAGGTAGCATGTAAGAGGCAGTTGAAGCAGTACATCAAAAATGCTTAAAAGGTGGGGAAAAAAAAAAAAAAGGTAAACTCTTCAGGGTACCCTGCCCTCAGGAAAAAAATTAAGGGATAGTAGCCTTCATTGGCTGTTCTGTCTTGGGTAAACCTCTCAATTCTGTCATCAGTTGCAGTGACTGAGCTGGAGAAAGAGCTGTTGCAAGCCTGCAATTTATTACTTATTAGGAGGATGAGGCATGAGTTTGAAACTGACTTTGTTAAGAGATAGCACACATCTAAACTTTTATTGAAGTATAAGGAAGATGTAAAAGCAGGGAATATAAATTTTACATCAAACTACCATTAAACAATTTGATGCAAAACCGCTTAAGGGAAGTTGCCTGATGAGGGTCCATGTCTGTATGGGAGGTTGGAAGTACACTCAGAGTTGCAGAGAGCTTCCACTGTGATCTTTCAAGGCTGTGGGGAGTTTAGGCAACTTGTCCTCATACAAACTGGGAAGGTATTCATGAAACTAAGTAATATTGCTTTCATTTTCCTAATCCAAATTTTGCAGTTTCACTTTTTTTTCCAGCAATTTATTAGCTTTCACACAAGGTACAAGTAACGATTAGGGACTGTGAAAAGAAACTTTAAAATTAAGCCTAGAATTAATGTTTGAAAGTAGGATCATATTAACAGACTTTGTCACCTGACAGCCTGATTAAATTTAATTCAAACCCATTTTCTATGATGAAAGGAAAATCATAGCTATGCAATGGAAAGCTGCCAAGAGACTTTGGGCAGGTTGATTTCTTAAATAACAGTAATCTAACTCACAACTTCCCTATGTGGTCATAATACCTGACAAGATATAGAAAATTACATGTTCTTGTGTGCAAATTGAAAAAATGATAGACAAATGTTGTCTTGTAAAAAGAACCCCACTAGCACAAGAACTTCAGTGCATAAAAATGTAACGGTTAGAAGTTCCAAGGAAATAATAAATTTGAGAAGTACCATGATGTATTCCTGTTGGACACACTATTTCTGACACATGCCAGGATGCCATTGGTCTTCTTGGCCACCTGGGCACACTGCTGGTTCATGTTCAGCTGGCTGTTGACCAGCACCCCCAGGTCCTTTTTGGCTAGGCAGCTTTCCAGCCACCTTTCCCCAAGCCTGTAGCATTGCAGGGGGTTGGTGTGACCCAAGTGCCAGGGTCTGGCAGATCATCCCTTTGTACTTGGAACTGGTGAGGCCACACTTCAAATACTCTGTTCAGTTTTAGGAAAATTTCTTCACAGAAAGAAATCTTAAACACTGGAACAGGCAGCCCAGGGAGGTGGCAGAGTCAGCATCCCTGGAAGTATTTAAAAGACATGTAGATGTGGCACTTAGGGACATGGTGGTGAACATGTCAGTGTTAGGTTAATGGCTGGACTTCAAGATCTTGAGTGTCTTTTCCAATCCAAATGATTCTATAATTTGAAATTACCTGCAGGTTTTCACAGATTCAGTGTCATCACTGAACACTGGTGGTATTTTGCAGAAAATCAGAGATATACACTAGGTTTTCTGAAGGCACTTGATTTTGTTATATACTTGGGATCATGCTATTAATTATTCCCTACTGGTGATGGATCATTCCTAAGATATGGGGTACTAGATGTATCTCGAGAATATTAGAGAAAGTGTCAGATGCCTAGAAACTACAGAAAACACAAACTAAGTTTAAGCATTCAATTACTGCAGAGTATTATATCATTCTACCACATCTTTGGTGATGAACAAAAGGGCTGTTTGTTATGGAACAAAAGGGCTTAGAATGAGAGGCTGCTATGCATGGGCTTAAGCATGCCTAAACCTAGCCACAAGAAAGCCACAGAGAACAAAGTCAAGGCAGTCTAACCTGTAGTGAGCTACTGTGTGTGCTTTGCAGTTGCAGGTTTGAAAGAGCAACAGTGGTGAAGCTGAAGGCAACTGTGCATCAGTGACAGACAAGGAGGTCATTGTCTGTAATAGATTCATCACCTATTTCAGTGTAGTGGTGTCTAGATAAGCTAGATATACGAAAGACTAAGAGGATCACATAAAGGAAACCAACAGCAAGGTGCAACATCAAAAACAAGTAGATTATAGTCCAGTAAGCTTAATGACATCGAATCCATGAGGCTTAGCAGTCCATGCAAGATGGTTTGAAAGTCCCTTCTCAATTATTTGTAATATTTGTAATGTCATTGTAAAAAAAATACAGGACAAACAAGAGTACATACTATCAAGAAAGAGAGTTGAAGTTAATTGCAAAAAAAAGTGAAGATATAGCAGATGCCCTTCTTGAAGCTTGACAAGAAAGATGGTGGAACTACCAGAGATTGAGTCAGTAGGAACATTGTTCAACGGTTAACTGCTCTTGCACATTTGAAGAACTTCTGCTAGCAAAGATACAAATCAGTAAAAAAACCCAGATCCATATCAGAAATATGGAGTTCTTCATGTACAAAAGTGAAAGCAACACACATATTAATTTTGTTTCCTGATTCTCACTTCTACTTGTCATTTGGTGCTATTAATTTCTTATGTGATATTTTGTCTTTGTGCAGTTTGATAGCACAGGCTCTCGCCTCAAATATTTTCTGTTCCTTGCTGGCATTTCTTCCTGATCTAATCCTTGCCATTATCTTGGCATGAGTAGGGAGTTCCAGTATTTCAGCAAAAGGATTCAGTCTGACAAAAAACAAATGACAACAAGCAGGGTTAAAACTCAAGTACCTGGTAATAATTATTAATTACCAGTCTCCAAATCACCTATAGAATTCCAAAACAAATGACTGTTGCATGATCAGGGGCTCACCTATCCCTGACCATTAGGTCTTCTGAGAAGCGTGGGATGTATGACCTATAGCATCTACGACTCTATGATTCTATGACCTTTGGATAGCTTTGCAAATAGTGTCTTTTGTTGTTGTTGAGCTGTAAAAGAGCATCCCATGCAAGATAAGATAAAATAAAGACAAACTGAAATTGAGACAAGGAAACAGAGAAAGGAAGATGTTGAAGTAGATCACCATCCTTTTTTATTGAAAAAATATCACATAAATCAGTGAAAGGGGGTGTGTTTTAAGGGACACCCCAGAGCAGGATTGCTCATCATTTACATTTCTTTAAGGGGGCAATGGCAATTGTTACCTTAAGTCATATTCTCTGCATCACAACTGTCAAATCATTAGCTGCCTGAAGAGCTTAACTAATTAAAACCCTGTAGTAGCAAATGATTGAACCTAATGAGACAATTTTTCAGGCAGCTTACATAGCTCTGATGAGCTTCATTCCTACATATTTTTCACTGCAGTAAAAATCCAGTCCTTGTGCAGAACACAGTAAACATAGTTGAACCAAGACAGCCATAGTTTAGCAATGCCATAAATTACTAATTATTCAGGACTGCAGAAATAATTTGCCAGAAATACTATTGAGATCGAGGATTTTTCAGTTTACAGTTTTTTTCAGAATCCAATAGGCTTCTCAGCTGTTTTGGTTATTCTCTTTCAAAGTGGTCTGTTTTCCAACTGGGAAAAAATCAAAATAAAATGACCAGAGCAAGAGGAAGAAACCATGTCCACTCAACCATGCAACTGAGATAAAGATCAGAAAGCTCAAGCACCAGTGGCGATTTGGACAGTGGAACTAAGGTATTCAAGAGATACCTGGATGGTTTTATTTTGTCTTTTTAATCACCACTCCAACAAAATGAAAGAGTATATGTGCATGCTAATCTCACATAGCACACCACAGACACAACTTTCGCAGTTCAGTGGGATAATAGCTACAGTGACCAATGTGTCTTTCTCACATGCTACTCAAGATGTCTTTTTTATTAGTCTGGTAACATCTATCATATTGACAAATCAAAGGTTTCTTCTCTAAGAGTGAAGTTTAACTTAAATTGCAACAGGTGCTACTGCTTCTTTAAAGTATAAAAACATTTGTTATTTAAAGTAATATGATGTCTCAGTTTTATATCATTGCTATAAAAAAAAAGCTATCAGGAGGTTTACAAGTAACATTCTCTACCACCTTACAAATTGTTCAGAAATTTTGATTCTAAACTTGTGCTTCTAAACCAATTTTTGCTTTCTTTCCCCTGTTTAGCACTGAACATACAACGGCTTGACCCAGCCCCGCCCCCACAGGCAGGGGGAAAAAAAAGTAAAGGGTTTTTTTCAAAAGGGAATTGCTACCCCTTGACAGCCCCACCTGGGATGGTTGCTGGACTATTGCATTATCTAATAAGTGCTGAGTGCTCCGTTTCTATCTCCTACTTCTTGTTCAGATTGTAGCTAGCTCTAGCTTTGTGATGGCTTTTTTCACCATCTCTGGACACATTTAAAAGTCATCTAGATATGATTTTTAAGGGTATGGTGTAGTAGTGATACTGGTAGTATTAGATAAAGGTTGAACTTGATGATCTTAAAGGTTGTATCCAACCATAGACATTCTATGTGAAATTGTCCCCCTTAAAATCTGCAATATAAAAGGCCAAGAGCTCTCCTTCTTGAAGGTATGGGGTCCAATGCAAGGAGGAGTGTTATTTATCTTCCAGCTTTGAAAGAAGTATGAGAAAACAATTTACTATCCCTCAAGAAGAAAATGCATTGCATGACAGGACAAGAAGCAAT
>VYZU01056947.1:2758-29963 GCA_013401355.1 Ceyx cyanopectus | reverse complement strand
CCCCTTCACTGGGATGCTCACAACTCATTAAGTATTTTTTCTTTACAATTTGCCAATAAACCCAAGCTAAATAATTACGGCTTTTTTTTTTTTTTTTTTTGAGCTTTCCAGGGCTCACTTTCTCAATTCCCTAAACATCTAGCCCAGGGGTAACATGGCTGGTGGGCTGAGAACCCAGGAGCTGCAGAACCTCAACAGCTTGAGCTTACAAAGCTGTCAGGGTACAGCTCCGAGACAGACTGCCAAGCAGGCAATCACTAAGGCACAGACCTCAGCAGAGCACACCAGAAAGTGTTGAATTTCACCATCTATGACATTTCAAAATATAAGATATTTTTCTTAATTGAAACTAAGTCAAATCTTTAATAATCTTAAATTTGCTGTGAAAAGTGCAGCTCTTCAACCAGTCTTAATGGTGTCCAGTCAGTCTCACCCCACATCCTACATGACTAATTAAAATTAATTCATGCAGTATTAAAAAGATATTTTAAAAATAAGGAGTAATATTCTTTTGCATTTAAAATATTCAGAAGGCACTACTTGAAAACCAACTGAAAAACAAGAGCAAAGCCAAAACTGATCCTCATCTTGTAAATCTGGTTTGATTTATATAAATTTTTACAGTCTTTCTCCTTGCTATCTTTCCTATTTGGCATGCCCCCAGTACCATGGGAAGAGAGAAAAAGCTTAACTACCTCTGGTCCTTAAGTTATCTACAACAACTGAAAGAGAATAAAAGAAAAACATTTTTAAGATAATTTAGTGCCTCCCAGGAAAGATACTGACTCAACTTGGCTAAGCAATCAATTGTAATGGAAAAGGTCAGTAGCTGTCAGAGTGTCTTGCCTGATGCTCTGACAACTATAAAACACAGAGAATGAGGAAGAATTGCAGGAGTACGGCCTCAGCATGCTCAGGTTCCTGAATGTGGAGTTCTACCTTGTCCGAGGTGAGTTGCTATGTAGTCTGACCAGACTCTCAAAGATTAGTGAAGGATTTACTGAGCTGCAGACAAGGAGGGGGGTAGGTACTCAGTTTTGCAGTCACAGACTCCAACACAACTGGGATTTAAGCCCAGAAAAACTCTTTTTCCAGCAACAATTAGTAAAATAAAGCTTGAGGACTCTATATCTGTTCGGAAGCCTATGAAAGGCTACAATCAGCTGGGTGCAAAATGTGTATGTACCTGTTCCCATCTGTAAAGGCCTGTTAGTATCAAGAGCATTCCCAAAGTCTGTTGTGATCTAGTGAAATGTGCCATCAGACAGGGCCTGACTCAGAACCATTTTTAACTTCATACAACTTTGACAAAGTATTTAATTAATGTGTTTAAAGATAAGTATGAACCTGTTTCTTTAAAACCACTTAGATGCTTAAAGTTTAACACAGATTAAGTATCCTCATGAATGCAAAACACAATGGAGAGCTGGGCAAAGGCAAACCTAATGAAATTTAACAAGGGTAAGTGTACAGTCCTACACCTGGGGAGGAAGAACACCATGCACCAGTACAGGTTAGGGGTAGACCCGCTAGAAAGCAGATCCATGGAGATGGACTTTGGCATCCTTGTGGACAGCAAGTTATCCATGGAACAGCAATGTGCTCTTATGGCCAGGAGGGCCAGTGGTTTCCTGGGGTGACTAAAGAAGAGTGTGTCCACCAGGTCAAGGGAGGTTCTCCTTCCCCTCTACTCTGCACTAGTATCCACATCTGGAGTATTGTATTTAGTTCTGGTCGCCCCAGTTCAAGAGGGTCAGGGAAATACTAGAGAGTCCAATAGAGAGCTACAAAGATGATGAAGGGACTGGAATATCTTTCTTATAACGAAAGACTGAGAGCCCTGGGGTTGTTTAGCCTGGAAAAGAAAAGCCTGAGAGGGGATCTTATTCATGTTTAAAAATATATAAAGGGTGGGTGTCAAGTAGAAGGGGCCAGGCTCTTTTCATTTGTGCCCTGTGACAGGATGGGAGGTAACTGTCACAAGGTGAAACACAGGGAGTTCCACCTCAACTTGAGGAAAAACTTCATCACTGTGAGAGTGACAGATCCTGGAACAGGCTGCCCAGAGAGGCTGTGGAGTCTCCTTGTCTAGAGACTTTCAATACCCACTCGGATCTGCTCCTGTGTGGCCTGCCTTAGGTGTTCTGGCATTGGTGGGGGGGCTGGACTCAATGATCTCCAGATGTCCCCTCCAACACCTAAAATTCTATGATTCTATAATTCTATGATGGTTTGAGATATGAAACAAAGACAACATGCAGAAATAAACTTCCCTTCTCCATCATTGCACTCCATTTTTGTTAGTTTTTAACTCTGAGACTGGGATAGCTACTCACACTTGCAGGGACACTAAGTTAACAGGTTGCTCAGTGACGCTCTAACACGTTCTGCACAAGATCCTAAGAGCAATGCTTCACTTACAGACAATTTTATTTCTTGGTAATTTTTTTTTTCTTTTTCTGATCTTATCCCCTTCATTCTCCACCTTTACCTAAACCTCCTGCATTTAGGAAAGCTTGCCTGAGGAGTCTTAAAAATGTACCTAATTTTACCTTTACCCGTTCCAAGAAAACTGTCACCACTCAGAACACTGCCTGTAGCTGACTACAGCAATCACAGATGTTCGACTGGAGCCAGTTCTCATCCATTTCTCTCCACTACTGCTATCAGAGAAGGGGCAGGAGCAGGGGCTGCCCAAGCCTACTCAGAACCCCAGTCACATAACAAAAGTACCCAGTGCTCCCACCGCTGCATTGTTGTCAGCATCCTGGATAGATAGGTATGTTCCCACATGCTTTAGGAACATTTCTGACCGTGGAGCAGATAACACATAATGGCTTTACAAGATTTGAAAGATATATAAATACTTGCCATATTACTCTTTATCAAATCATTTTTAATGCATTTTTGAATAGTTTTTCCTCCACAGAGTTTTCCTTTCTATCCATAACCTCTCCCTAGCTTATCTTAAAGGAATGAAGTATACTCAGCATAATCACCTGTACTTACAAGAATGAATGTCATTGTTTTGGCCAGGTTCTGGTGGAAATTACTGATTGAGAATTTCTTGTTGTGACAAAATGTAAGACTGGGAGAGACTGCTGTTGCAGAAGAAAAGACTGATGCTCAAATTTTTATGCTCATATACCTCTGGTTCTCAAACCCTTTATAATAAATAAACAAAATGTATTTTACTAACAGGGGATAAATTTGTAGTTTACTACACACTTCCTAGTTCTATCTTACCGCAAACTTGTCTCACAAAAACCTTTATTTTTCTCACCAGGTCTGTGTGCAATACTGTCTAACATCAGCAGGTGGAGCTACGCATATAATCTCGTTTTGCTCTTATTTAATTACAGATTGCAGAATACAGTTTTTTCTAAAACTCTGGTTTTGGATGGTACTTTCAGACACACAGCATCAGCCTGGGTCCATAAAACCACTGCAAATCCACAGGAACCCAAGACAGAAAGTTCCATACATGCAAGACAGTGTTTCTTGCTTGTGCAATAGAAGGGACCAGGAGAAAACTCAGGTCCATAGGTATCAACAAAGACCGCCTGGCTCAGCCAGAAAAAGCTACTGCTTTGAAATACAACGCAAAATGGCTTCAAAAAGGTACTTGGCAATGCCTAAATATATCCTGTATGTTCCTGCTGCTTCACCTTCTTTTTTTGCCATTTTCTTCTTTAGTTCTAATTACAATTTTTTTTTCCTGCTGAACAACAGTCTAGCTTAGGCTGGCAAGACAACTCCACCTTTTATCATAAAATTAGAGCCACTGTACAGCCTGATACTAATGAAAGCTCTGCAGTCTCCGTATAGTTGAAAATAAAAGGCTTTGCCTGTAACTTCTTAGCAATTAACTTTTCTCCATAATGTGAGAACAGGAGATAAGATGGGTTCCCTATTTTTGCTGCTATACCTTCTTTAGTACTCAAGAAAACAGGACCTAATTACAGCTGTTAAAATAATGCCATGGTTTCTTAGCTTACATCTATTCTCTTAAACTAAAAAAAAAGTTAATTGATAATAAGGGAAAGGTTTTCCTTACCTCATGCACCAAGTTCTATAAAGTCACAGGAAAAAGTAAAATTATTTAAAATATATAATTTCATAATTTAAAAAATCTCANAATAACTGCTGAAATGCTTTTCTGTGCTCAATGGATTGTTAGAGATTTTTACAAAGTAACTTAACATGATCAAAACAGATGAAGGTCACAGCATATGAAAACTGACATGCAAACTACAGAAGACAGAAACTTAGGCTGATTCCCCGCAACTACTGGCATCTTAAGCAGGTCCTGCCACTGAACAGAAAAATATCTATTAAGGTACTTCTATTTTTAGTTATGTTTTTTAATTGTGTACTTGATACAAATAAGCTGCAAACTTAAAAAGGCACCAGGCATTTCTTTCTAACATTCACACTTCTCCAGATGAGAATTATAACTGCAGATCAAACATCAAACCCCAAGCTCTAGCACTTAATTTGTAAGCATTTTTTCATGTTCTCACTTTACAGCCCTCTCAGGCCATGGTATTTTCAGACATGCATTTATACTATGAAGTAAAAAACAGCCCAGCCACAGACTTGAATACTAGCCCAAGATAGTCCACATCCCTCCACCGTGGGCTCATTCTGTGCCTCTGTTGAGATGCTCATACTGACTCCTGCCAAAACAAGCCTGCTTCTAGAAGCATTAGACCTAACAATTTTATCTGGAGCAATTTAGTGTTGGGGGCTCGGAGTTTAGTCTCTGGCTCTTTTTTCATTTAGCAGTACAGATGTAGGCTGAAGGCAATGGACCTAGCAATGATGTCATAAGGAGTAAGGTGAAACGCATTTGTGATCTAGTCTGGCTTTGCATATTGTAATAAACGTTGCTTTTCTTTTTGTATTCATCTCTGATAGTTCCTGGACATTGATATGCATCAAACTCTACGTTTCCATAAGCTCCTTTTTTAACCTTTTGAGAAATATCCCAAACTTAATCTCTAAACTACCCACATGATTTTTGACAAACTGTTGTTCTACTGCTTTCTTCAGTGAAACATGTTGTCTATTTTGAGTTTGAAAAATAAACCCAGATTGACACATTTTGGTGGAAAAAATGCATTACTTTGTTTAGAAAATCACGCTTAAACCCAAAGATTTTCACTCCTCTCCCTGCACAGCACCAAAATAAAGGGAGCTGTGAGAAGATGTGCTGTATCAGTGTATTGCTCTTTCACATACAAAAATCTAATGGGCAATTGATAAATTCACAGTTGCATTAAGATTCTTCAAAGTATCTATATATGACAAGTGTCTTCTAAAATGAGGGTAAAACGTAATGAAATGATTTGTCTCTCTTTACAACCCTTCCTTCAACTGTTATTATGAAACTGACAAGACAAAACATCCCATAGCAGAAAAACCTCCACAGTGCAATTCATCTCAAGTAAGTCCTCAGAGATATTTGGGCAAGGAAGTCAAACTACTGTAAGAACAAGAATTACATTGCTGGAAACATCCAGAAGCACCCTAAAGCACTCAGCAAGATTAGCTCCCAGGTATCTCTACAGAGTCAGTAGCAAGACTGCTTCCTTACATACTGAGCCTGATATTTACTAATTTCATGCCTTGAGACTGATTGTTTCTAAATAATCTCCTTTCGTTTTGAAACAAGTGGTATCTGTCAGCTTCCGTGTTTGCATCCTGATTGATATCCTGCTGCAGAAATCTGGTATATGCTGTTCTTTGGGAAATAAGGAATTACATGAAAGAATATGTACTTTCTCAAGGGTAGGAACTGCTTTCCTGAATTCTATGTACTGTATTTAGATCAATAAAGCCAAACTCCCCCTTTAAATCTACTCTAGTAATCCCACTAGCTATGGAGAATATTCTAAAATACTACAAAATATTCTAGCACTTTTTACAAAAATGGTGTTTATCCTTCTTGCCAGGAAGTCCAGAATTTCATACATTAAGATGGACTACAATTCATAACATGATAAAGGAAATTCAACGACTCTTTAGAAATGAGTCTTGGCTCTCAGAAGTTTAGAATATGCAGAACTAACATATTATTTTAAAAATAATAAGTATTACAATTGAAAAACTTCCTACCCCTCCCTGATGTTCCAGAGTTCTTACTGGGCTTCCACCAAAATATGTTTGCATTTTTTTAAAGCTTTCCAAATTTGACATATGCTTGCCTATAGAAAAATGTATCTGAAAAGCAGACTATGAGATGTATAAAATGCTTATATCACCTATAATATATCAGCTGTATGTATTATTAGTTATTATTATACTTGATCTGTCCTTACAAAATTCTGTTTCTAAAAGGAAAAAAGCAACATAAAACTTGTATCTTAAGCCTACAGACATTAAACATTTCCTTAAAAAAACCCACAAATAATCCTCTTCTTAAACTAAGTATATAAACAAAGTCTGTTGTCTCTGGGAGCCTGAGGACTTGTAGAACCAACGACTTGGAGTCCAGTGCTCACCTTTATTTCTGGAGGAATCCCATCCCCAGAGAAAAGTTGTGCTCACACAACATGCTCTTCCAGCAAAATACACCCATGGGTTTTAGTAAGAATTTGTCTAAGAATGTTTTTAATTTTTTTCCTGCTCTATGCTGCTTCTGAAGACAGTTACAGTGTGTGAAGTCTCTCTGCATCTCTCAATGGAGGACCTTGGGATAAGCAATGTAGATGGGCAAGAGCAATAAAATTAAACAGGACTGTTAAATGATTCTTAGAAGTTGCTGTTTCCCTAATTTTGTTCCATTTCAGGGGAAGGGAAAAATCACATAATCTGATACTGGTATAAACAAGGAACAGCATCTTTTGCTCTCATAGGCAGGTTCTTTCAATAGATGAAAGTTCACGACATCATGCATCATAACACAAAGTACACTTTGTGTTATGCACAAAAAATTCCACACAATTGCCAATATGATAGTAGACATCAGCAAATAAAAGGTTAGGTTTTTTTTCTTTCAACAGCCTGGTTTTTAACGGTAACCTTAAAATTTAAAAGGCAAAATGTGACAAAACATTTGAAACATTTTAAACAATCTTTTTCAGTTCAAACATGGAAAATATAAGTCTCTTGAAAATCACTGACCTTTTCTAATTTTTCAAAATGTTCTCTGAGGAACTTCATGGGTCTGTCTGGTTTTGCTATGCAAAGGTTTACAATGCACTCTTTTAAAATTTGTTGGATGTTGTGCTTCTGAACATAGAGTTCACATCCCTTCAGACTCTCATCTTCTTCCACATTGCAGGAAGAAGCAGCAGCCATCTTCAGGCTTGTAAACAGAAAACAGACCTAGGTAAGAAAATGGTGTAAGACAGGGATAAGAGACAGTTCCCAAATCTTTTGTCACCAATATCTGATGGAGCAAAGACATTTTAATATTGCCTGTTTGCCTATTCAAGAGCTATTGTTTTTTGAACACTTTCATGTTCTGGGGTTGTACATGCAAATGCTGAACCTTGTCATCTTTGTACAATCAATGTACCATCAAGTAAAGAAGAACCTTTTAACTCTTAGATACTGGTTAATCTTAGTAAATAACGGTGCATTTAAACACATAAGGCCATGAATTTCAAAGACAACTATTAAATGATGGCGAAAATCCTTGTTTTATTATTCCCTTAGGAACTCCCTCCCATCACCAGAAACCCAGTTTTCCGCAACAGAAGGATTTGGTGAAATTTAACATCTCCCCCTTTGACAGCGAACGGCCTTTCCAGGTCCCGAGGGAGATGGGGAGGAGCAGGCAGAGCCGCCCGAAGGGAAGTTTGATAATTGCGGTGAAAACAACCCCAACCAAACCCCTCTTTATTTCCCTCGGTGAGCATATAGCCGCTCCATTACGAACCAAGATCCGCGAAGGCGGCATTAACACCGGACTCCCAGCCGCCCCTGCCCAGGACGCTGTAGCCCCGGGGGCGACAGAGGCCGAATGGGGCGGCGGAGAGCAGCGCATCCCCTGGGCCCGGACTGGGGGATCGGCCTTTCCCTTTTCTGCCCACCCACCCCCAATCCCCACGCCGGCGGGCTCCACTGGGGCAGCGCCGCTGGGCAGCGCCAGAGGGAGCGCGGGGCCGTCGCGGGCCGGTAACTACCTGGGGTGGCTGAAGCCGGCGGAGTGGCGGCGGTTCCTCTCTTCTTCCCCGGCGCTGGAGGCGGAGGAAGGGACTCCTCTGCCGATATCCGCACTGCAGCCGCCGCCGCTGCCTCCTCCCCCCGCTGCTCGCCGGCCCGGGGCCGCGAGGCGCCGCGGGGGAACCCTCCCCCTGCACCCCTCCGCTCCCGCACAAAGGCTTCGTCCCTGCCGCCGCCTGCAGTAAGTCCCGCCACCGTCACTCACCGGCGGGCGCGGCTTTCCCACCGCCTCCGCGGGAGAGGCGGCACGGACCGTACCCGCTGTGCACACCGCCGATCCGCACCACTTGGCCTAGCTGCCCCTCTCCAAGGAGCGACTGTCAATGGAGCCAAACTGGCCATGAAAGGTGGTCTGGCCATGAAGGAGAATAGCCTCTCCATGAGGGATGGGCAAGCCATGAAAGGTGGCCTGGACACAAAGGATGAGCTGAACATGAAAGGTGGCCTGACCATGAAGAATGGGCATGGCCATGAAGGACAATAGCATAGCCAGGAAGGACAGGCTAGCCATGAAACATGGCCAGGTCAGGAAGAATGGGCTGGCTATAAACAGCCTGGTCATGAAAGGTAGCCTGGCCATGGAGCATAATGTGCTGGCCATGAAGAACAACCTGGCCTCAAAAAAAATGGGTTGCTGAGTCAGGGCAGGAGCATGGCAATCCCTGCACTGTCTGTGGCACCTGAGCTGCCAGGCCTGCTGTATCCCGCAGTTCTGGCAGGGCTGGGCAGTACAGCTCACCAGCCTTGCCTGGGTGTTTAAAGTAAATCCATCACACCCAGGAACACCTCCGTGTGAGGCCCATGGGGAGTGTGATGGCAGCTGGGACACAGCCACAAATCTGGCACCATTGCTGTCAGGAATACCCCAGTGCATGTTAATATTTCCTCAGTTCACAGGTAACTCATAAGGAACCTGAAGGTTCTCTGTCAAGACAGAAACAACACAACAAGAGAATAAATTCCCTGCTGGTAAATACAAGGCTATTTCAAAAGGATAATTTGAATTGGTTCTGTAGTTTGTAGCACTTTATGTTTAATCAAGAAAAATACCATAATGGTCCTTTCGGTTTGATGTGTGTCGATTTCACAGTCACCAGGACAAGCAAACAAACCGTTGTATCGTGTAAAGCACATTTAAGTAAAATATGAACAGAGTGTGTATACACATTAATATAAACGAGCATGGAAAATTATGTATCACTTTTACAGAAAAGGGTTACCTAATGCCAATGAGGCACTGATCCCTCCAGAGAAAAAAAAAATCAACAAAAAACTGGAGAAAAGTGTTGCAGATGACATGTTACATGTTTAAGTTTCTACACAGTAATACCCTCATCCCTTATTCTGTGCTACTGCCGATAGTTTTGCCGTCCCCTCGCTTTTTCCATCGTCTACGGCCACAAGTTTACACCTCCCTTTCTACGCCTTATGTGAATAAAGAGTCCCTCTCCTGCTGGTAGCCATGGCACCCGCTGAAACTACCGCCCTGCCTCATTTGTGCCCTGCGGCGGGGCCCGGGAAAGCCCTTCAGTGCGGTGGACAAAGCCGTGGCCGGGGTGTCCTCCCGGGTGACGTCACCGCCTCCAACAAGCCGCACAGCTCCACCTCGACGTAAAACACTGTCCTGACGTCGTAAAAGCCTATCGCGTCCTTAGTAACGCCTCCGCACTGCCGTGGCGACGGCGGAGCATGGCGGCGCCTGAGCTGGTGCAGGCCCTGAGTCGGTCGCTGAGCTGCCTGCAGGAGCCCGATTGCGGCCGGGTGGCGCGGCTGCGGGCGCTGGAGGCCATCCGGGCCGAGGTGCAGGAGCGTCCACTATCGGGCGCCGTGGTGCAGGAAGTTTTCAGGGCGCAGCTATTGCGGCCCCTGGTGCGCTGCCTGGCGGGGGACGCGGCGGAGCGGTGCCGGGAGCTCGCCCTGCAGCTCCTCTGCCACGGGCTCACCCACGGCGACCGGCCCGGCGAGGCGCTGCCCGTCCTTCTGCCGGCCGTGGCCCAGCGCCTGTGCCCGCCGCAGGGCTGTGAGCCCAGCGAGGAGCTACGTCTCGGCCTTGTCCAGCTCCTGAGCCTCCTGCTGCAGCGCTGCGGGCCCGCCGTGGTACCCTACCTCACCGAGGTTATTCACATCCTCCAGACCACCCTCCTCGACCACTATGCCGAGGTCAGGCGTGAAAGTTGCCGGTGCGCCATGTCCTGTGCCCAGGCCATGCCAGGTGCGGTCTAGGGATGGGTGGAGCAGGGGAGCAGTGGGCTGATAAGTCTTCTGCAGGGACAAGGGCTGAGGTAGGGACTGGTAGGAGGTTACAGGGATTCAGCCAGGAGAGAGGAAGAAGTGAGAAGTTGCACACACTCAGTCATGTGCAACTCAGTCGTGTACATTGCAGGCCTTGGAGAATCTGTTGGGAGAACCATGCTAGGGATGGGTGCTGTGCCATTTCAACATGTGGGCAATAGTGGGAGGAGAGGGTTGGGGAAGTCCATGTGAGTTAATGTTCAGCTTTACTATAGTATAAAGTTAAATCCGCACACAGCATAAATGCAGTAACATTAGACAAGCTGCTGTTCATAGTGTTAATCGTTTGATCTGTCACCCATGGAGAGAAAAGCATGTTTGAAGTTTCTGTCTCTCTGCCTCAACAGAGCACTTCCATTTGCAGTCAGAATCATTGATAAAACCCTTAATGCAAACAATTTCACACCAGCACTACAGAGTTCGTGTTGATGTAATTCAGGCTACTGGAGCAGTGATACAGTTTGGAAATGGAAAGTCTGTGGATGATGTTCTGTCTCATCTGGCACAGAGATTATTTGATGAGATTCCTAAGGTGTGCTTTTCTTTTTTTCTTTTCCTTTTTTTTTTTCCTTTTTTTTTAAGTCATGGATTTATTTTAAATTTGTTTTAGGGAGGGGGTTTTGGCATTTCCCTCCCCCTCTTCCCCCATTCAGGTGAGCTATGTAAATATTTCACATACAGGCTTTGTAAATTGTAAGCTATCCAAACAAGGTTGGTGACCAATTTAGTTGCTGTCTAGTTCTGCAGTCTGTTGAAGTTTGTAGGCACCTGTTTATTTTAATGCATCCTTTCAATTCTGTCTTAAATTCTTCTGTTAGATCTCTCTGGAACTTGATTCTATGGACTTTTCAGATGCTTAGAAAACATTTATGGTATTGGTACCTTCATAAAATGCACTTCATTGTATTAATATTCTTTAACTTGGACTTCCTTTATAGTGAACAGAGAAAACTGTCATCTTGAGATGTGCTTGGAAAGCTTCAAATTCCAGAGAAATTTTCATTTCTTACATTTTCAAGAGTTACCATAAGAATTTAGTTTTCTGAGTTAGGTCTGTATCTTGTGTTCCTCTCAGAGACATAGATTTGTGCAGCAAGTAGTCCAAGCTAACTAAGCCAGAGTGAGAACACAAGAGGAAGCATTGTACTTTGTATGGTACTTAAGATACTTCCTGCTAGTGAGGAAATCCCTGGTTCTTTTAATTTCTTCTAAGACTATAGATTCCCTCTCCAAGGCTTATATACTGAAAGCTAATATTTTTTCTATTATTTTCCTGACATATTTAAAACAGGCTGTTTGTATCCTTGTAGGTTCGTCACGCTGTAACAACTGTCATTGGAGAATGGTTGTTGCACCTACGAGACCGATACTCCTATTTTCATAAGTTGATCCCTTTGTTACTTGGCAGCTTTTCTGATGAAATTCCTGAAAATGCGTAAGCAGAAAGCTTCTTCTTCCTTCTCCTCCCTCCTCCCTTCTCCTCCCTCTCTCCTCTCTCCTCTCCTCCTTTTCTTTTTTCTAAATAGTTGTACAAGAAAATGTTTTGGTTTTTTTTTCCTCCAAGCAATACATCTGTGAACATAGAAACAAACTGTTTTTTTCTTAAACTCAAAATGATAACATGATCTTCAGTGAGTTTTGTGATACAGTCCTTTTATGCTCAATTCACATAAGTATCAGAGAGACAGAGAGGTACACAAAGACAGAATTATGCTATTGAAGAGGTGACCTCTGTCTACTGAGGACAAAAGAATCATAAACTCTTAAGGTGCCTAGATTAAATGTTAGGAATGCTTCCCATCCTTCCAGTTGATT
The DNA here is from genome assembly GCA_013401355.1 of Ceyx cyanopectus. Classification (NCBI taxonomy): domain Eukaryota; kingdom Metazoa; phylum Chordata; class Aves; order Coraciiformes; family Alcedinidae; genus Ceyx; species Ceyx cyanopectus. The sequence continues at coordinate 17,681 of VYZU01056947.1, read as the reverse complement.
TTTAGAAACCAGAAATAATATTATTAAATTATTTCCTTTTGGAGACATGATAGTATAAAACACTTATTTTGTGTCTAGAAAATTAGCTTGGACTTACTGGGAAAAGATAGGCTTGCAGTGGGAAAAAGAGAATGAAGAAGAGCTGAAGGATAAGATGGATTTCAGTGTTTCACCATCTCATTTTCCAAAAGGAGGTAAGTGTTGCACTGAAAGTGCTTTTTACTTCCTGAATAATCCCTGAGAGCTGCAGTGCAGTCATGCCAGCAGAGCAGGATGCATAATATTAATTCTAAGATGCAATATTAGTTATCGTAGAGAGATAGCATATATAAAAATATAGTGTACACATATATGTATATAAAATTATTTATGTTTATTTTTTAAAAAATGTTTGTTCAGATACTACCTTCAGTTTTTCTGTTAATCCCAAAATTCATTTTGGAGAAAGAGTAAATAAAAATGCCTATGCCAAAAAAAGAGTTAAAGCAGTGATTCAGAAACAGCAGAAAGTTCTATATTAGCCAGGAGCCAGGTGGAGAATGGCCATGGAGATGACAGAGAAGGAAGGTGGGATGAAAGAACATGTGAGCTGAGTCCGTGAATAATGTGAACTAAACACAGCATTAATGATCCACAGAACTGGCATGGAATAAAAATTTGCAGTGAAACTATTTCAGACTTCTTTGTGAGACACTGGGATGCTGACTAAAATATGAAGCATGGGTAGAATACTTTCTAGTACTGTATAATTAATAGGTAGCTTTAAAACGTTACACTTGTAGTAGCTTGAAGCTTGTTTCCTGTCTCAGGTTCATAAAGTTAATGTTTAAAAATATGCATATAGGTGTTGGTGAGAGAGAGGGTTTTAATGGGTCATTTACCGATTTCTATATTCATATTTAACAGAACAAAATCTCTTTTGGTGTGAAAGAACAGGTTAATGCTTGACTTGCGTCTATGTGACAATCACACCACAGAATACCCAGCAGCAAAATCCTTTCCGTGACAGTGGATTCCGGAGTTCTTTCTTCTTTGAAATTAGGGTTTTTTTGGTTGTTTGGTCTGGTTTGTTGGGTCTTTTTTTCTCCCTTTAAAGTTGTTCTGCTCAGTAATGCTTGAATGAAAGGGAAGCACTTCATAATGGTGACTGGTTTGACAGAACTGTTTAGCCTTGAAGACAAGCAAGTTGAGCTGTTATCTTTTCCAAGTTTTTTGTCTTCCTTATTTTTTATAGAATATTACCTCCCAGGGTTTTTTAAATGGTAAGGAATGCTTTTACTTCCACTAGTGATGGCAGAAACGTATTTCTTCTTTTGGCAGTCAGGGAATTTTTTAGCATACATAAACTGATGAAGTTGTGTTTAAGCTCCAGTCACTTATTTTCCAGTGATATACTGAAGGTTGCAAAAGGCTTCATACTCTAGTCTTGAAAGAGTTGTTACCATTTATGTTGATAATATTGTTATTATTTTGGCCAGATTTCTCTAGATTTATGTTGGATTTTTTGCGTGGTTACTGTTATGGTGTTTTTTCTTTTAGAAAGGGACATCTATCAATTACTTTATAAATAAATTATATGTGCTTTCTGAAATAAACTTCTTAGCACAATAAATGTACTTCACAAATTCGAGCAGAGTTCCATCCCTGTGTTTAATTGAATTTTCATGCATCTTGCTTGATAGAATAGAAAGCAAGCATTTAAGGCTTGAATGTGTAGTTTAACAGTTGAGTTCAATGATCTTTAAGGTCTTTTCCAACCTAAACAATAGGATGAGATGAAACAACCTCACATTACACTGGGGGAAGTTTAGGTTGGACATCTGAGAAAATTTCTTTCCCAAAAGGATTGTCCAGCCCAGACACTGGCCAGGGTAGTGGTGGAGTCGCCATTCCCGGAAATTTTTGAAAGCCACAGAGATGTGGTTCTGCGGGACTTGGTTTAGTGGTGGATTGGCAGTGCTGGGTTAATGATTGGATTTGATAACCTTAAAGATCTCTTCCCATCAAAACAATTCTAAGATTCTGTGTTTCTGTATATACACATACATGTATATTTACTTATATATACATAACTAAAGAAGCTTTTTAAAACATGATCTGATAATTTTGGACTTAAGTCCCAAGTTAATGGTGACATTAAGACAATATTCTGCTGCTTATCTTGACTTCCAAATTGTATTGCTAACAGTCAAAGATTTATGTGATAAAAGAGAAATAAAATGATAGTAAAGGATGATTGGCTACTGAGTCTTACAGATATGAAGCTTTAACAAGGACACTGGTATACCTTAGTTTCAAGTAATTATTTGTGATATCCTACTCAGACCATGTGGATGAGTTGTTTTTTTGTACCCTTCTCCATTTCCCCCCCACAGACATTTGTATTCTTTTAATATGATAATTATGTATTTTAGCACTTTACTACCATTTTTTCCGACTTACTTAATGTCTTTTTACAACTCTGAGTTTATAGTATATTTTACATAACTATCTTTGCCCAACTGTCAAGCTAATGGACCTATCATATGAGGCCGCCCTTGTGCTTTGATCTCATGATGACAGATATTGAAGGTCAGAGGAAGAATAGAGTTATACCTCATACCTGGTGTCATCCAACTAACTTAATAGCTTTCCATTGAGCAACAATAGTCATTGCCTTAGGATACAGGTGCAGACAGTTTATAGCAGGGAAGTCTTTGACAGGGGTAGCTGCAGGGATAAATGCCTGCATTTAAAACATCTGAAATTAAGGAACTGCTGATAAAGAATGGTCCAAATTCTTTAAACAAAATTCTGCCTCAGGTCAAATAGAATGCCAGTCTGTATTTGCTGTTTCAATTTGATTGCTTTACTTGACCTTTTGCTATTCATTGTCAGTTTTCATAATCTAAAATGTTATCCTCCATTGACAAAAGAAACAGCAATTCATACCCTTGTGTTTGATTTTTTTTCCTTTGTCTAGGTATTTCTTAGGCATTTCTTTAAGCCGTTTGTATTCTTTAGACCATTTACTTCATTCTGTTTTCTTCATAGCATTTGTAGTTACATTTGTAATTACATGGGCCAGTATGCAAAAATATCCTGAGATAACTTGTTCATTTTCTTTCTGAGCATATATGGGAGAACTGTACCAGAAATAAAAAATGCACATATAAATGCAAACATAACATGTTTTTTGACACCTCGTAATGAATATTGTTTCTTTTCTCAAAACAGTATGTGAACATTGTGAGTGGCTATTATGAAACGCTGGTTCTCAGAGAACAATTCTTCTGATTTTGTTTGTATAAGCATGTACTGTGTAAAGGGAAAAAAATACACTGTGGAAAAAAGTCATTATAAAAGTTTTATTTCAGTTTTTTGGAAGAATTATGGAAGTGGAGGTTTGGTAGTTGCTTGTGATATTGGTCAAGTTGCTTCTCTGAGTCTCTGTGATTTATAAATGTGCTAAGATGTAAATCTGATGGTTACCAACACAGGACAGTAAGCATTTGTTGGGAAAGATAAGCTAATTGGTTCTCTAGAAGTCTGCATCCTTTATTGAGGTGGACAATGTGTGTTTGTAACACTTTGGGCTTTTGTTTAAAAACAAATTATTACAACAAAACTCCACTTCCCACAGATTTTTTACAAATTACATTAAATCTTAAAAAAATCCATTCCAGTTCCTGTATAATCTTTCATACCATTTGAAAACTTGTTATTTAATACGCAAATCAGGCAGAGATGGAAGAGTCACGTCAGTAAGATGCTTTTCCTGAAAAGGCCTTAGAAAAGAGATCATATCATAGCTATGATTTAAAAAATACTATCTGTTTGATTTGCCTAATCTATTACACAACACTTGTACAAGGTATGATACTTTACTCAGTGATACCACCGTGTTTGCACGCAAAAGTCTCTCTTCCATTTTATCTTTATGTGTTTCTGTTTGGGTTTTTTCAATGGAATTTGTGTGGCTATAAAAATTACAAGGGAATTAAAACTGTGTTTTCCAAATTGGGTAATTCCATATTCATTTGAGTTGTTTTTCTCTTCTCCTTCTGCACACATTTTAAAACATATAATGCACATGTCCATCTATTAATAAATATATAAACTCCGCACAGGTCTCTGAAAATTTAAATTCTGCAATAGATATTAAAGGAATACAGCTTGCACAGGTGAATTCCTCAGCAGCATTTGGAATATTTTTTTTCATGCTGAGGCAGAAACCATAGGTTTTACCTTGGAGTCTTTAAATTTTTGTAAGAATTAATTAATGTGCATTGGCTTTACCTTTGATATTTCTCTTTCTTTTGTATTTGTTCATTTGTTTTTTCTTCTAGTGACTCGACCAGGACTGGGTTGTCGGGAACTTGTATCAAGAAACCTTTCCAAAATTCTTCCAGGTCTCTGTCATGATATAACAGATTGGGTTGAAAGCACAAGAATAAAAGCATCCCAGCTTCTGTATTCACTGTTGCTACATGCAGAGGATCACATAACACAACACATGGAGCTACTGCTTAGAACTTTGTACCAAGCATGCTTGGATGAAGAAAGTGAAGTGGTTAAAAATGTAAGTTTAATCTGTTTAAAGTATCTGTTATAAACTGAATAAAGACCCTATCCCTCATAGTTCTGAGTCCATCTTCTGAGGGTTGACCTTACCTTAGGTCACTGGAAATTGCCAATGATTGAAGGATCAGGCTCTGGTTTTTATGGATATTAAAAACACATGAACATTATACTTACTATGTCAGAATAAATGTATTCTTGTATTCCCTGAATTGTTTTTCCCCTTCCCCCAGTTCTTCTGTTAATGCTTTCTAGATATTCCACCCCTTCCACTTCTCCTTTCAGAAACAACATCCTACCTTTTCCGTATCACCTTATGCTGAGATTGAGCTTGTAAACTAAGGCAATGACATGCTGATCTATAGTAGAGAGAAGTTAAATTGGAATACTGTCAGAAGTCAAATTCTTGTTTTTAAAGGGGTGTGTGGACTTTAGGAAATCAATGCCCCAGAACTGAAGTAAGATAAATGCCACTATGCATATACAGCTTTTCAGGTTCCTTACTGCTTGTATAAAATACGTAAGAACACTTAAATTATTAGAAGAATGAACTCACATAGCCCTGCTGTCCTGGTTAAATTTCCAGTCTGGTGCTTGTTGCTATAAGTGTAAATTCAAAAGTATTTGATTGGGCAGCACATAGTTTTCCTTTGCCTTTTTCTAACCGTACTTTTCTCTTTCACTGTACTTTATACATGCCAGGATGCTTTTGGCCTTCTTGACTGCTTAGGCACACTGCTGGCTCATATTCAGTCGGCTGTCTACCAACACCCCCAAGTCCTTCTCCAATGTGCAGCTTTCCAGACACTTCTCCCCAACCACTCACTGGGCTCGACCATCCAACCAGTTTTGGTTCCAGCGAAGCGCACATCCATCCAAGCCATAGGCAGCTAGTTTCTGCAGGAAAATGTTATGGGAAACAGTATCAAAGGCTTTGCTAAAATCAAGGTAGACAACATCCACAGCTCTTCCCTCATCTACTAGATGGGTCATTTTATCATAGAATGAGATTAGGTTTGTCAGACAAGACCTGCCCTTCATAAATCCATGTTGACTGGGCCTCAACATCTGGCTGTCCTGTATATGTCCCATGATAACACTCAGGATTATCTGCTCCATTAGTTTACCTGGCACTGAGGTCAGACNTTTTTTTTTTTCCTTTTTTCTCTGTTAGGATGAGTAGAAATATTTGTATGAATCAATGTATCAATTTGTGTTTTTAAGCTGTTTAATTGTATTGTCATTTTCCAGTTTTCAGAGCACTAAGTCTTTTTCTTTATGGCCAATGAGGAGGACAGTGTTCACATCTACATTGTGTATTTTATAACAGTTTTGAGTCTTCACCCTTGTGAAAAGAAGCAGCTATATATAGTGCAGATTTAAACTATGGAGTTCATGGCTACGTGCTTTCATTGAGACAATAAAAATAGGATGATTCAAGTACTAATTAAGTGCAATTAAAAATCCGTGTCTAAATTAGACTAAAAAATTATATACAAAGGGAAATAAACTTTCATGTTTGGGGAAATGAGCCAACTGCTAAATACATGTGCGGTAGTTGACTATGTCTTTATTCATGCATCTGATTGTAAATATCAGTCAGGGATTGATCTTTGGTGTGATGGTATTCCATGTGGAATACAACATACTGATACATCTGCAAGGCAGAAACAGGAATAGTGTTAGTATCATGAGGAATACACAGTACTTTAAACATTTTTGGTTAGAGATTGAAAACAGTGGGCATTCCCCCATGGCAGTACTTCCACACTAAACCAGATCCGTAATGTCAGGGTCAAAGTATAGTACAGTAACAAAAATATTGTCTTTCAGGGTTTTATTTTTGTTGCTTTTAATAGGTGAGTGGTGAGCGCATTAAAAGCATGTCTCAGAACAGCATTTGGAGAACAAATTGCTAAACCACTAAATCTGTAGCATATTGTTATTCTGAACTACAGACTTAATTACACTGAAAATTGAACACTTCATTTCTTTGTGTTACTTTATTGTGGAAGTTTTTCTAATGCTGAGAAGTTCTGCATGCCATATTTTGTGTTTACAGAGCACACCAAGAAAATTTCTTCATGCACATAATGATTACTGAGTGAATGGAAAAGGCCTAGAAGGACACTGCTGAAACATTTAAAATAACAGCTGGAATAATAAAAAGAAAAAACCCATGATATATTGAATGCTATTTGTGCATTCAGGAAAATCCTCAAGTTAATACTGTTCTTTTTTCAGTGTGTGAAAGCAGCAGAATTGATTGGAATATTTGTCAACCCAAAGGTGTCTATGAAATTAATCACATCAGCCTTTGAGAAGACACCTAAACCATCTTGCATCATGGTTCTAACTGCAGTCATTCAAGGTAGCCCAAAAGAAGTCTTACAGCCACATTTGGCTGATCTTGGGAACATACTGTCACAAGCTGGAGTTTGTCAACGATCTGAAGAGGTAAGGCTAACTGGAAACACACAACAGACCAAAGGTTAGACCAGTGGTTCTTCCTTGTTCTCCTAAATGCTCCCATTCATGTCCCTCCCTTGCACACCTGCCCCACCCTATCAAAGGATATAGTTGTGAACATGTTTTGAGACAAAACAGGAACTTCCCTACCCTCCCTGGCCATGTTGTGGTTTCCCACATGTCAAATCTGCTATCCTTCCAATCTTGCCATCAGTCCATCCTCTCAGCAGATATGTGATCAAGTTAGATAACTGCTGTAAAAGATTTCAGGTAGTGGGAGGAAAACAAAAAGGCATGATGGTGAGAGAAGCAGCTGTTTAGTACATACTGTAGTAATAAAGAACTGCCTTGGGTGATCCAGAGGCAGAAATTAAGCCATGTTTTTGAAATGCCTTGTGTTCACAATTTGAATAAGATAATCTATTTTTGTTAGTAAAAATGACCATAAGCTCTTCACAATCCATTGTAATAGGCATGTCAGATTTCCCTAGAAAGGGTCCCTATTAATAGCAAATTCTAATATTTGTTTTCTATTATTGCCATTCTCCATTTTAAAAAGAAGGTACCAGTAGTCTTACATACACATTTAGGAGTATTCTTTATAAAATCTTGGGCCTGGTGGTTTCTTTTTGGGAGTCTAGGAGGAAGACCTTTTATAAATCAGGAATTTGCTCCCAGGTGTACCCTTAACTAATGCATCTTTACACTTTCCCCACAAATGAAATCCCAGTTTTCATTCCACCAAATGTTTGTTAGGCCTCTGTTCTTAAAAAGGCCAGTGCTGTGCCTTTACAAAATTCTGACTTCATGTCAGATGCAGACTTCCCTTTAAATCAGTTATTCATGTGTGTTGACCTAATCTAGCATAGTTGTCTTTTTGAGCTGATGAAAGATACACATTTGAAGTTCTTGCCTCATTATGCTTCTTCCCTAATGGAACATATACCAGTGATGCAGGAATTGACTTTAATCTCCATGAAGCCTGTGATGATTAGGAACTCATATAACTAGAAGTACTAGAACCTGAGTGTTCAAATGGCAATTCCCTGAAGTACATTTGCAAATTTGCTATGAGGTCTTAAGGGTACTATTTCCATTAGGCATGAGACACATTCATCTGCAGCTGAAGCATTTGGTGGACTTATTCTAGCCTTTGGTCTTGTAAAACAATCTCTATTTTAAACAGTGAATGCTGCATAGACACTGTTTAGCTAAAGATTTACCATGTCTATGATATTAATAACATTTATAGCTAAAACATTCCTAGCCTTGATTTACTTTTTAGAAGTAAATTTGTACAAGGGCCCCTTCTATTAATTGAATGTAATCTGACAGCTTTGTGAAATATCTGATTCACTTTATCATGGAAGTTACCGAAAACTAACCGACAACAATACGGACTTCAGCTGCTATCAGTTGAATCAAGATAACGTGTTTATATTGCATCAAATGTGATAAATTACTGAGATAAAAGCAGATGCTCAGGTTTCCTTGGTTTGTGTATTTCACTATTATTGTTCAATTCTGAATAATCAAACATGGAATAATATTTGAAAGAAATGTAACAAATACATTATTAATTAACAAATTGTGCTTCAAAATGAGCAAGTACCATTGGTAAGCATTTTAAAATGTCTTGATGTTTTTATTCACAGTGGAGCAAGTGTGATTAAGAGCAGGGTCATTAATTTTGTTACCAGGACAAAGTAAAATGAACAAATGGTCTGGGAAGAAGATTGTGTTGTATTCTATAAAAATTGAATGTAGGTAACCAAAATAACTAACACGAAATTATCAGTATATTACCAATTTTGAGAAATATACCATGCTCAGTTTTTATTACTATTATTTCCCATGTCTCTTTCTTAAAGAGAATGTAATAGTTTATAGCAAAACTTAATAAATTTATGCTTTTATTAAAAAATAGGTCTTTTATATGGAGCAGTTACTTTATTGTGTACGAACATTGATAGAAGTATGCCAGGAAGACTGCAAGGAAATTAGCTTGCAGCTAATGAAAATTTTGGTGACAATAATGGCAATACCATCTTCTCATCACCTTAAAGAAAAGGTAACTATGAACTGTTTTGATATTTTGTTGTGTTTCTGATTTTTGCAGTTTATAAGACAATTTGTCTAAACAGAGCCATAATTCTTCGTCTTGCTGTTAGGTTCAAACCACAGAAATTCTCAAATAAGAGCTCATCCACAAAGAGTGGTAGAGTTTGAAATTATTTTGCTTTGCATGATCTTGACCGTACCTCTGTCTTCTCATCTTTTGCCATAGCTAAAATGACTTTGGCTGTAGTCTGTTTAAAACAGAGAAGGCAACTTCTCCAGAAGAATATTTTTATTTATAAGAGCAAAGACCTTGTACACTACTACTTGTTTTGTTTGGGGATTATTTATTTTTCATCTGTGTGTGTATATAGCAATCTGTTTCAAATATTATATAGAAATAGTTAAGCATTTAGATAAACACATAACTTCAAATGTATCAGGTTCAATTGTGTTAAAATGAGAGAAGCATGATGGAATACTTGGAATTTGTTTAGTCATAAAACTGTTCTGACATCTCTATGGCACTGTTCTGGGTGTTGGTTAATATTTAAAGTCACTGTGAAGGCTGATATATCTATCAGTCTTATAATTTGTTAGTCAAAATATTGATATTTCTGCTTTGCGAGATCACAGTTCATGGTTATTAGGTTCTACATCTATTTCCGTTTTTAAGATCTCAGTTTAATGTCCTGAAAGTCCCCAGGGCTGTAATTAGGTTAGCAGCAACAGACACTGGGGTCTTAGAGGTTATTTCTTTTATGGAATTGTAAAGGTTGGGATGGGACTAAAGTTGAGATTAATGTCTAGGGAAGCAGTGGTGCCAGAAGAGCTGAATGTACTGTTCAATCAAACAAACACTATAAGACTAGAATGTCCACTGATGATTCTAAGGTAAATATTAGCTCCTACACAAGTGTGGTCTTCAGAAACCTGGTTAATACCCAAGTTTGGCTGACAGGAAAGGATGTTACTCAGGTAAGAGACTTAGGATTTGGCCTTATTGCTGTATCTTGTAAGGTTTGTTCACTGTCTGTGAGCTATACCAGCAAGGAGATCATGCCTCATCCCAGATTGTATGTTTCTCACTGTACATGCATGATTAATACCAGAATTAAGTTTGGAGTTGGGTTTGCTGTTTGGGACAGTGGAACCTGGAGAATTACATTTCTTCATAACCCTGGTTAAAAGTCCATAGAGTTAGAGGATGTGCTGGTTCTGAGAAGGGTCCTAGAATTAAGTTTTATTTTGTGGTCAATATCAATCAGTGTGGGTCTGTAGGGTATAATTACAACTAGATTTTGTTTGTTTAGTTATTTGTTTTTTGTTTAGTTTTGGTTGGTGGTTGGTTTTTTTTGTTGTTAAGAGTGTTTAGGTTAGGTTTAAGAATAAATGGTTTGAAGTACATTACTGGAGCATGGGACGCTCACAGTTGACTACGAGCTGCCTTTGGCCTAGATGAGCACTTTACTTGGATGGATATTAATCACTGGGCCATGGTTTAGGTAAGGTCTTGATACAGGAGGTTTTGAAGAGTTTATGCTTGTTACTGTACTCTGCAACGGCTTGGACATGCTGTTGGTGCTGGTTGGACTGTTGATACTTACTTTTTCATAGAATCATAGAATGTTAAGGGTTGGAAGTGACCTAGAAAGATCATCTAGTCCAACCATCCTGCCAGAGCAGGATCACCTACACCAAGTCATAGAAACACATCCAGGCAGGTCTTGAATGTTTCCAGAGAAGGAAACTCCACAACCTCCCTGGGCAGCCTGTTCCAGAGCTCTGTCACCCTCACTGTGAAAAAGCTCTTCCTTGTGTTTACCCTAAACCTCTTGTGCTCCAACTTATTCCCCTTGCCTTTTGTCCTATCATTGGATGACATTGAGAAGAGTCTGGCTCCATCCTCCTTACACTGGTCCTTAACATAGTTATAGACATTTATGAGGTCCCCCCTTAGTCTTCTCCAAGCTGAAGAGACCCAGCTCAGCCTCATAAGGGAGATGCTCCACTCCCTTAATAATCTTGTTGGCCCTGCACTGGACTCTCTCCAGTAGCTCTCTGTCCTTCTTGAACTGGAGTTCCCAGAACTGGACACAGTATTCCAGGTGGGGCCTCAACAGTGCAGAGTAGAGGGGGAGAAGAACGTCCCTCAACCTGCTGGCCACACTGTTCTTAATGCATCCCAGGATGCCATTGGCCTTCCTGGCTGCAAGGGCGCATTGATGGCTCATTGGCATTCTCCTGTCCACCAGGACCCCTGGGTCTTTTTTCCTCAGACCTATTCTCCAACAGATCAGCCCCCAGCCTGTACTGATACTTGGGGCTTTTCTTTCCCAGATGCAGCACTCTACGCTTGCTCTTGTTAAATTTCATTCAATTTCTCCCTGCCCAGCTCTCCAGTCTGTCCAGGTCTCTCTGGATGGCAGCACAGCCTGCTTCTGTGTCAGCCGCTCCTCCTAGTTTTGTATCATCATCAAACTTGCTGAGGGTGCTCTCAACCCCCTCATCCAGGTCATTGATGAATATATTGAATAGTATTGGACTCAGAATGGACCCTTGGGAGATGCCACTCGTCACAGGCCAGCTAGACTCTGCTCCATTGACCACAGTTCTCTGGGCTCTGTGCTTCAGTCAGTTCCCAATCCACCTCACTGCACAATTGCCCAATCCACACTTCTTAAGCTTGGCTGTGAGGATCCCATGGGAGACAGTATCAAAAGCCTTGCTGAAGTCAAGATAAACCACATCCACTGCCCTCCCCTCATCTCTCCAACTACTTGTGTGATCATAAAAGGCTATCAGATTAGTCAAGCATGACTTCCCCTTACAGAATCCATGTTGACTACTTGTGATAAGCCTCCTTTCCTCCATGTGTTTTGAGATGGTGGCAACTACAAGCTGTTCCATCACCTTTGCAGGGATGGAGGTGAGACTGACCAGCCTATAGTTACCCAGGTGCTCTTTTTTGCCCTTTTTGAAGATTGGGATGACATTGACCTTCCTTAAATTCAATGGCTATTCTACTTCCTTTTCTCTTGCTCCCAGGCGTGGTATTCCAAGGGCCTGAGGAGCATCAGTATTTACGTCTCCATAGTTGACAGGCTGCCTCCAAGAAGGCAAGTGCTTAGAAAACTACTCTAGAAGAAGTAAAATAGAACAAAGCTTGAAACAAATATTGAAAACACTTTGCAGGTCATAGAGGTAGTGGCATGAAGTTCTGTCTCATGGAGATCCAATGAGAGGGCGGGATTTTGGGGTTTGTTTTGTTTGAGGTGTGGGTTTTCTAAGCAGTCTGACTGAGTGAGCCTTGGACTGATGGATATGGTATGTTTTGCAGGATCTGGTCTGTTTAGCCCTACAGTAGTCTATAAAGTCAGCAATGTCCATTTAAAACCTTACAAATTCATACTTCTACAAAGAAAGCAGTTTTATTGAGATAAATCCTGATTTTCATACACAGAAAAGTTTATCTTCCAAGATTCTTAAAAGTTCCTGCAGTTACAGATTATTTTTAAAGTTGACAGTAATTTGAACAAGAATCCTTTTCCTTACTAGCCTTTCTTTCAGCTAGACAGAAAATCTGTCAATAAGATTACATAATTGCAATATTTCAACTTTGTGACAAAGACAAATATTAGTTGAATGTTTAATATATATATTTTTTTACACAGTTATTTACTATACTAGAACTTCAAAGTGAGCTGTACAACTTTCAGAAAGCAAGAAGTCCCTGTAAATAGCTTAAGACCATATAGAAGTAGTATATAGCTAGTAATATAGCTAGTATTCCATCTAGCTTTACAAATATAATTTTGTTGTTCAAAAAGAAGTCTGTATTCAGGATAAAAAAAAGTGTAAACATAAATAACAAAAATTTGCATTATCGAACATCAATTTGGACTTTACAATAAGGGTATAGAAGGAGTAGAAAGCACAACTGATGTGACCTGACTGAAAACTCACAATCTTGCTTGACTTTTGGCCACTTTTCTTTGTATTTCTCAGTGTTTCTGATTGCTTAGGGCTAAGGAAAAAGATCAAGGCCACCAACTGAGCACTTTGGTATCGTGATGAGTATTGTTTATAACCCCAAATAGACTGAAGTATATCAGTTGTTAGTCTGTTAAGAATGTTTTGAGCTTGTCAGTGATTTCACTGGTGACCTATAGATAATATTTTGTTTCACTACCTGTGGCCTGTGCGATCTTACCTCTTCTTTTGGCACATGATTATTTAGCATGAAAATAAATTTGTTAACCGTCAAATATAGGAAAGAAAATCACAGTTGCTACCATTTTTTTTTTTAACTGAGACACTTTCAAATGAGAATATGTACATCAGTCTATTGGCATATTTAATTTATTCTTTTTTTTTTTTAATTGCCCACTTGAAAATACTTGAAACATTTATTTTAAATCACCAGTGAACAATGCATTATTTTGTATCTCGTTTGTTCAATGATAAAAAACATCTTGCAGATTGTGGAGGGATTAATCATGAGGAGCAGCTTCCTTCTTGACATATTCTGTCATGTAAAATGTTCCAATTAATTTAAAGATAAATTAATATTTTACATATAATTGGTTCTGAATTGTTTTGGCTGGTTGGCAGAATGCTTCCAGAAAGGAGATTGTGCTTGAGGCAGGCAAACCTGCTTTAAGAGTAACTTTTGTCCTTAGCAAATCCTGATTTATTTATTTTTTTCTTTCTAGAAATCTCATTTATTTTGTCCACATCTGGTACTTCCATAATAACATCTTTGTCTGACAAGTGATTAGTCTGTAAAATTCTAAAGGTCCTAGACATGTTTCAGCTAACTTGTGTGGTTGAGTTCAGCTTTCAAATATGACTACAATTTGTAGTTCTACTGAACAACTTAAAGTCAAATTATATGTCTAGCACTGGCACTACATCCTTGCCTGCTAGAATTTGCCATGCTGACAAAGTGTGTTATTTTTCAGTGGGGTTTCTAACAGTGCCTCACTCCCCATTCTTACTGTCCACTGAAATCACCAAGACAGTAAAAGATGCCTTCAGCGTGGTTTTAATCTCTTCCTTAAAGAAGTTTTGTCCCTTTGGTAGTAGTCTTCAGGAACTGTAACAGCAAATTTTCATTTGCTTTGAAATATGTCAACTACAAGTGATTAAGAAAATCTGTGTGCTGCCTTGCCAAACATGATTGTGTCTGGAATTCATTTAATAGTTCTCTTTACATGTTGGGTTGGTTTTTTTTTGTGTGTGTGTATCTAATGGAGTAGGCTAAATGTAAATATTAAGATGATATTTCAAATATAACAGTGAATTTTGGTACTTCTAATCAACACAAATAGAGAATTTCAGAGTGAATCTGCCCAGCTACTTTAACAAGAGCATCTTGCTTCACTAAAATCTGGGGGGTGGGGGGGGGAATAAGAGAAAGGGGTTGCAACAACACATTGCTGCAATCGTTTTAACGCATCCTTTAATTAAGGAGAAAAAAACACTGCAATACTAAGAGATTTTTATTTATTATGTAGTTAGTTTTTGGATAGATTTTCCAGTGAATTAGATATTCTTTCATTTTGCTGTTACACTGTTGCATTCCTCGTGATTTAATTTTTAAATCAGGACAAATGTTTCACTTTAAATAAAAGTGAATGGCCGTAGTATAGTCAGACATTGAATATCAATCTTGATTGTCCAAGTAGAAACTATGGAAATCGTATTGTGTGTGTCCCTTCTGTTCTTATAGTATGAATTTAAAAAGTTTCTTTAGTTTTTTTAAGCATTGTTACAGTTACAATAAATCATCTTGTCACTGTTTTAACAGGTGAAGGAAACAATGTCTTCATTA
>VYZU01056946.1:0-36969 GCA_013401355.1 Ceyx cyanopectus | reverse complement strand
GAGAATGTTTGCTTTATCAGTCAGAATCACATATAAGACTTGTGTGTTCCTTATAATTGTTGACATTGAGCCCTATGTCCTGTTGGTTATCTGAATTGTAGATGTGGAATATTTTTTGTCACCATTTTCATAGATTTTTTTTTTTTTTGCTTCCCTTCTCATTTTCTTTCCAATTTTTTTCTCAAGAAGAGTAAGGTGTTGTATCCCACTTCTGAATTAACAGTTTAGACTTCTATTTTCTTTCTTCATTAGCTTTGTCTGAATTTCTAGGCACTGGTTCTTATGTTTATGTGTGATAATCAAAGAGCCCAGTATGTTGTGAAATCTTCAGGATGGTAGTGGTAGATCACGAGCAAGTCATCTTTAGCATCTCTTACTTAAACTTTACAAGCTGAGCTGCTTTATTCAGACCTGATGTAGGTCACACTTTCCAGACACTGATCAATTTGTGTTGCTTTTTTCTTTCAAATACTTAAAGAGCTTACTGAAGGAAAATGCAATTAGTAGGATTTAGCCTCATCCTTTTTAGTCTAGAAGGAGCCTTTGCCCAAATTATCCACTATGTGCCAAATAAAGATAGGGATGCATATGTAAAATATTCAGCCTACAATCAGTCACTTAAAAAGAAAAAAACAAAACAATCCTCTTTAGATGTTAAACAAAGGTCTGATACTCATCATGAGCCACACAACCTGCTGTGTAGGGCATAGAGTAACAGCCAGGTAGCCTGCCATCACTCACATTGCTGCCCCAGCCACCCTTCCAGGCACTGTTTGCATTAGGTTAGTTCCCAAACTCTGCACCACAGAGCAGTTACTATTAATGACTGGTGAGCTTATGTCTTTTATGTTGCTATTGTTTCAGTTTCTTGTGGGTTTATTTGTGTTAATGGACCTTTATGCCAGTAAAAGAAAATCAACAGAAGTCTGTTAGAGCTGCTATTATATAAAAGGATGGGAGAAAGTAGGAGGTGATCCCCAAAGGTTTTGATCACCAGGAAGATATCCCTTGCTAATAGAGAAGAAATCAAAAGGCAAGCTAGCAAGTGGAAAAAAAGCAGGAATGGGGGAACTGGTTGAGGAAGAAGAGAAAGGGAGAGGAGCAAGCAGTAATGAAATGTGTGATGAAGGAGAGGTAAGAAATAAGAAAGCCGCAGAAAATGGATTAAACAGGACAGTACACTGATCGTGCTCCAGATGATGACAGATATTTAAATGCCTTTCTAATGATGTTTCCTGTGCAAGCAATTCCTGTAGTTTCCACAAAGGTGTTAGTGTTTGCAAATGGGAAGAGTAGCCTGGCATAAAAATCAAAGGAGGACTGGTTCCTGTGGCTGAAAATGAGAAGAGAGATGTAGTCTTTCTGATTAATCTAATTCTAAAGTTGTTGAGGTTATAATGTGTGTGAACCTCCTTACTTTTTTGACATTACCAACAAATGCTGTAGAGTCTTCTGAAATATGCAGGTGCTGTAGCATTCAATAGAAGGTGACAATCTCAAGCTGCTCCATAAATTACATATAATGAACTTTCTTATTAAAAAAAAGGCTTAACAAAAGGAGCCAGCTGGCTTAAGGAGAAGGAGGCAGATGAAAAGAACACAATTCAAAGAAGTGTTCACACATTAAGGAAGTATTTTAACAGGCTTTCCCCAGACTGTAAGTGGGAATGGAATTATACATGGCATGTAAATGTCAAGTGACAATAATATCTTATGAGTTAAATCAACCTTGCAAACTCTTTCCTATTTTTCTTAAGCAGATGAATAAAGTTTAACTTGTGATTTCCTTACTAATCATCTTAGTAAGCAGTGGGTGAGTAGACTTTTTACTGTACGGGTAGATGAATGTGACATTTTCACAAGACTTTTTTTTAAGTTTATTACTTGTGGGTGTGGATCTAATTCGCATATGTTTTTTTGAGTGAATTAGGTATGCCATCACTCATTCAAATTCTGTATTTCTTCAGTATTTTTAGCTTAATCTTTTATCCATGCTTTGTTGGAGGTGTGTAGTCTGTCCTGGTGCTTCAAGGTAATCAACACTTCTCCACTGAATATACTTCAGTGCACAGACTTGGCCCAGTCACTTCTATAGAAAACCAGATGTGATAAGTATGTTATAGTTTACCAGTTCTCTTCAAGTACTGAACAGAGGGAGCCTTCTACTTCTGTCTAGTTACAGAACATTTCCACAGTCGGTTTCAATTTATATTCCTGGAGATTTTTTTCAAAATGGTCTCTTTAAATGCCACGAAGCCCCCACAAAGCTACTTCTTTTCTACTATGGACAAAGATAAAGGTATTATCTGAAAAACATGCTGAGAGTGTGAGTACATCTGTGGTGTACTGTAAGCCATCAAACAATTTCCAGTTTCCACTGAAAATCATAAATATTTGTGCATATGTGAGAGACTCAGGCAGTACAGAGCTGCATTGCCCTTTTTTGCTTAGAGATGTGCACTTTCCACATGGGGATGAAGTAGCAGCTCCTCATAGCATATAAGAGATTTTTGTATGTAGTTTGTGGGAAATTAAATTCCAGCAATGGAAAGATTTAGCTCTGTCACTTACCAGTATGCAAGCAACAGAATGAATGCCACATACCAGCAATTCATGCCAGAAAGGGGAGATCTGCCAATTCACAGAAGAGGTTTTATGCAAAGGAGGCCTGGAGAGGCAGAATGAATGGCTGGTTTTCATTACGCTTGCATTTTGTGTGCAGTCTTTGCCTTGCCTTGGCTGTCTAAGAGGATTAGGTTGTGGGTTGCTTTTTTTGTATTGGGATTGTTGGGGTCATACTGAGGAATTACAGGCTCTGGAAGCCCTAGCTTTAGTATTGCTGAATGGTTAGCACTTGCAGTTTTGTGTGGGGAACATTGACCTTTGCTTGTGGGAGACACGGGGTTTCTAGACTCCTTTAGTTTAACCTTGGTTGTGTTCTGTCTGTAAGCTCTCTTCAACAGAAAATAGAAAGTATCCAAAGCATATGGAAGTATCTACATTTTCAACAACTAACTTTGGAGATAATATATCTATTTCTACTAACTTTCCCGTTTCAGATAATCTAACAGATCAGTGTTTCTGATTCAGTAACCCACAACTTCACATTGTTAGTTGTATATTATGAATTTGATTTATCTTTTGGTTTTTCCTCCTTTATGTATGTGAAACATTGTCAACTCTGTTGTAAGAAAGACACATCACTGCTCTGTCCAGAGTGATGTAGCATGCGGAGTTGTCTGCTAGCCAGACTTGTCTAAAGCGGACTATAAAACTGGATTTTATTTCCATTCTCAGCTGCTTGCTGCTCCAGCCACAGTACAGGGGATGCCCTGGCTAGTTACTTAAGTCCAGCCTTGCTCTGTCTGGGGCTACCAGTCAGCTTCTTTATATCCTGCAGTCTGTAGTGCCAAGGTTTGTAGAAGCAGAAATATGAAAACTTAGAATGGGAGACTGTGTGGGTTCAGATTAAAAAATTTGTGTTTGGAAGAATCTAAATAGTTGACATTTAAAAACCAGACATATTCTGGCATTTTAACTCCCCCAGCTGTTTCATTTTAGGTTAATAATCACAGAATCACAGAATCACAGAAATACAGAAATTAGGGGCTGGAAGGGACCTAGAAGATCATCTAGTCCAACCCCCCTGCCTGAGCAGGATCACCTAGACCAAGTCTCTCAGGAACAGATCCAGGTGGGTCTTAAGTGTCTCCAGAGATGGAGACTCCACAACCCCCCTGGGCAGCCTGTTCCAGAGCTCTGGCACCCTCACTGAGAAAAAGTTCTTTCTTGTGTTGACCCTAAACCTCTTGTGCTCCAACTTGCACCCATTGCCTCTCGTCCTGTCATTGGACGACATTGAGAAAAGTCTGGCTCCATCCTCTCTACACTCACCCTTAACATATTTATAAACATTAATGAGGTCTCCCCTCAGTCTCCTCTTCTCCAGGCTAAAGAGCCCCAACTCTCTCAGCCTCTCCTCATAAGGGAGATGCTCCACTCCCCTAATCATCTTGGTGGCCCTGCGTTGGACTCTCTCCAGCAAATCTCTATCTTTTTTGAACTGGGGTGTCCAAAACTGGACACAGTACTCAAGGTGGGGTCTCACCAGTGCAGAGTAGAGGGGGAGGAGAACCTCTCTTGACCTACTGGCCACACTTCTCTTAATGCATCCCAGGATGCCATTGGCCTTCTTGGCCACGAGGGCACATTGTTGGCTCATGGTCATCCCCCTGTCCACCAGGACCCCCAGGTCTCTTTCTCCAGAGCTGCTCTCTAGTACATCAGCCCCCAGCCTGTACTGATCCATGGAGTTGTTGTGCCCCAGATGCAGCACCTTACACTTGCTCTTATTAAATTGCATTCAATTTCTCCCTGCCCAGCTCTCCAGCCTGTCCAGGTCTCTCTGGATGGCAGCACAGCCTGCTGCTGTGTCAGCCACATAATGTTAAAATGTGAGCTCTAGAGGAGTGTACATTTGTCTGTATGAAGCATGTGAAGCACAAAGGGAGTGTGCAGAGTGTGCAGTGAGGGCTGCGGCTGAGCCGGCCTCACTTCTGACCTGGGTGACTCTCCCCTGCCCCTGTCCTGTGCCATGGTCCTGTTTTCTGGGCAGGCCAGTGGTGATGCACTGTGTGACTCCTGTTCTTTGTGGTGCCACATGCAGCATGGTTAGTCTGTGCAATTGGATTTTGAATTGGATGTATCTTCACCAGACTCAGCTATTAAGGTAGCTTGACCCCCACAAGCAAGATAGTTGCATTTACTGAAACATTATATCTGGTGAAATAAGCTCTGATGGGGGCTTGTTAGCTTGGTCTCTGTACTAGGCTGCTTGCAATTCTGGACACACAAGTAATGTTTCAGAGAATTTTGAAGGTCTTGGGTTCAAAGGGTTTATTTTCCTATCCTTAGTGATATGTTTTAACTGAAATGTCTTTCCAACCCATTTTCTGTTTCTCCCGAACAGGAAATTCTAAGTGACTATTGTGTTTAGTTTAATGCAGATGCATTTTGAATGAGCTTCCTTGAGAGGAGAAATGCAATAGGGTCATTAACACAAGCAAAATTTTTTTGGGGAAAAACCTAATGGTATTGTTTACTGCTGGATAAAAGAAATCATGCCTTTTATTAGAGACAGACTTCCACTTCACAGTAAAATATTTATTTTCCACCTATCAATGCAATTTCAAATAAAAGGAAAAATTGGTTATTGACAACAGAAAGCATTAACATAGTTGACTTGTAAACAAAAAAAAAGGTGGATTATCTCTGTGGAATTCATTATGTAACAGTTATTTTTCTGGAATTACCTTCCCAGTGGAAGTCACAGATAAAGCAGCCCTGTGAACCTGTTATGGAAATTGTAAATGCCCATTAAAAGTCTTGAAATAAAATAATTTGAAATTGCAGGTTTATAAAGTGTTCTGAGGGATCAATGAGTAGCAATTCCACCACCTTAATAAAGATTTCACTGTTTGTTTTAAGGAAAAGATTTCAAGAAAATTTTTGCCTAGATTGTAATGTTACCATCTCAAGTTCTGAGGGGAGGAAGTGAATAAAAGGAGGACAGTAGCAGACCCCTTGTTTTGAAATATTCCCAGCTTTTCCTCAGCAGCAGCTCAGGGCTCTGAACCACACTCCACTGAGTGGTGTAGATGTTCTCACGTCTCCACAAGCAAGAAGCTTGTTAGTCATAGGAAAGGTACTTGAACCTCAGCCTCCATGTCTTCTTGCTGCTTGTCTGTCAATATACCTTCTGTTTCTGTTCTCCTTGGGCCTGTGGATGTAGATATGTGGAGGAATGTTCATTTATTCATTTGCTGAACAAAGCACAGTGGTTCTGGATGGGTATCACCATAGTGCCAGGGTACTGATGCAGAATGATGACAGCTTTACTTGCTTCTCAAAACTGTTGCATCTTGCAAACTGCTTTATCCTCCTTTTGGTGCTTCTGCTTACCAGGTATGCTGTCTTTGTTAACTTTAAATTGGTCTTTCTGCAAAATTAAGTAGGTTTTGATTGGTAAAATAAAGATTAACCTCACTGTGACCTTGGAATTTAGTAAGGAGAAAAGAGTTGCTGGTCTGATGCTGGTATCTTCTGTCTGAATGAAGAGAAGCAGTTCAAGAACTATATGGACCTTAATTAGTCAAGCAAACAACCTTTTTTTTGGGGGGTGGGGGAAGCATGTACTACCTGTCTTCATGTGCTGTATGTATGGCATCAAATGTAGAGGTTACAGTAGCAAAAAATAGGTGGATATGATAAACAGTCTTATTTCTTTCTGTTCCATAGCAAAATGTTTACTTGTATATGTCTTTACTTGTTGATGTCTTTTTATTATTTGTGTGCCTCAGCCTAAATTAAACCCATCTCTTTTTGTGTTGGATATCTTACTTTGTATTTTACACAGCAAAGCAGGTTAGCACATGTTGGAGTGCTTTGCTAAATCAAGCTCTCTGTGAAAACCTTTTATTTCGTAAGTATTACCACAGTGCTACAGTGTCAATAGGTGCTCAGAGGTATTGCCCTTCTTTATGTTGCAGTCTCTTTGGATGCTGTGGCAGAAAAACCTGGTAAATTAGATCTTTGTTACTGCTCTCAAATCTAAACTGGCATCATAATGACTTTTTAGCCTTCCCCTGGTGGTCTTGAAGAAAAAACCTACTGTAAGAGAGTTGCACTCAGAAGCACTGCTGGTCTAGTTCTGCTTGCAATGGAGTTCAGGGAGTTTTAGGTCGAGCAAAAGTTTCTTGATTATTATAGAATAATAAAGTAAGTTATTTTCAAAATTGATTAGTAATATTGGGTGCCTCACATTCTCTGTGCCCACTCTGGGATGATTTAGAATGTGTGCAACACCAACTCACTGGAGATGCTGGCCCCTTGAAATGTTTCAAACTGGGTATTCAGCAATTGAGATGTTTCACAGTGGGCATTCAGACCCTGCACGGTCTGTTTCTGTTGAAATTCTGACTGTCTCTACAATAAAATGTACTTGGGTTTCATTCCTATGGGATTGGCAGGAGCCTCCTGGGTCACTGAATCTTCTTTCTTCACATTTCAGTCTGTCATAGCCTACAGGGAAATGGCTTGTAACACAAGATGGGTTTTTTTTTTGTCAGGAGTAGACTGCAATGTAACAGACACTCTTGGCTCATCTTTTTAAAAAAAATACATTGAGGGAGAAATGGATAATTGAATTTTTTTTATTATTTTTTTTTTAGTTACTTACCGAATAAACCAAATCTTTAATTTCAGAGTGAAAAGCACTGCCTTTTCACTTCCAAAATAAAACCTCAGAAGACTTTACTCAGGTACTGCAAAGTGCTTGACCTGAATTCAAGTATTGTTGTTTGGTTTACAGTTTCTTATGAAAAGCCAAATAGAAAATCAGATGAATCTTTAGCAATCATTCACAAGTGATAGTTCTGGTGCAACTGTGGG
The DNA here is from genome assembly GCA_013401355.1 of Ceyx cyanopectus. NCBI lineage: Eukaryota > Metazoa > Chordata > Aves > Coraciiformes > Alcedinidae > Ceyx > Ceyx cyanopectus. The sequence continues at coordinate 29,520 of VYZU01056946.1, read as the reverse complement.
CCCAGTTAACTCATGGTGTTCTGTGCTGATCTTTCCTTTACAAGTTCTAGTAGTTCTGTCTCCCACACTCCTCTCACTTTTGTTCCTTCTACTCAGATTATTTTTTTTTTAATAGAATACAGAAAACTGAGATTTAAATTCCTTCTTTACTAGAAAGGTCTTGAAGTCACTTTCAGCCACCCTCCAGAAGAATGGTTTAGAGATGAGGTTGTTAGATACTGAGGAACATTACAGAATGTTTCAGGTTGGAAGGGACCTCTGAAGGTCACCTTATCGAAACCCCTGCTCAGGCAAGGTCACCTACAGTGGGTTTTTCTTGCTCTTTTTGATGTAATTTCTTTTGGTGAGACATACATCTCACTGGAGTGCTGGTGTTGAGATGAAAGTGTTGGGCTGCAAATGCACTCATGAACACTTGGGGTCTATGTATATGTGCTCCTTCTATATGAAAGCTCTTTATGCAAGCTGAATGGCTTTATTAGGGGACAGTGAGGGAAATCCACCTCAAAATGCACAACAGCTCAGTTAAGGCATTTCCTGAGAAGCTGGAGTTTTCTTTAGGACTCTCTTCAGCAGTAAGTAGCTTCTGATTCTTGCATGGAGGGAAATTTTGCAATTACTGACCCAAGTTCCTCTTTACTCCACCAATCGCCATTCCCTCTATGGTTGTTGGCCCTTTGATCAGCAATATTTTTAATTATCTTAAGATTTGCAGTGGTTAGTTCCTTATCCAAAGGGCTCTGAGGAGATGTTTGAGCATTCTGCTTTCAACTATTTGTTTGGTTTTAATATGNAGACCCTGCACGGTCTGTTTCTGTTGAAATTCTGACTGTCTCTACAATAAAATGTACTTGGGTTTCATTCCTATGGGATTGGCAGGAGCCTCCTGGGTCACTGAATCTTCTTTCTTCACATTTCAGTCTGTCATAGCCTACAGGGAAATGGCTTGTAACACAAGATGGGTTTTTTTTTTGTCAGGAGTAGACTGCAATGTAACAGACACTCTTGGCTCATCTTTTTAAAAAAAATACATTGAGGGAGAAATGGATAATTGAATTTTTTTTATTATTTTTTTTTTAGTTACTTACCGAATAAACCAAATCTTTAATTTCAGAGTGAAAAGCACTGCCTTTTCACTTCCAAAATAAAACCTCAGAAGACTTTACTCAGGTACTGCAAAGTGCTTGACCTGAATTCAAGTATTGTTGTTTGGTTTACAGTTTCTTATGAAAAGCCAAATAGAAAATCAGATGAATCTTTAGCAATCATTCACAAGTGATAGTTCTGGTGCAACTGTGGGCCCAGTTAACTCATGGTGTTCTGTGCTGATCTTTCCTTTACAAGTTCTAGTAGTTCTGTCTCCCACACTCCTCTCACTTTTGTTCCTTCTACTCAGATTATTTTTTTTTTAATAGAATACAGAAAACTGAGATTTAAATTCCTTCTTTACTAGAAAGGTCTTGAAGTCACTTTCAGCCACCCTCCAGAAGAATGGTTTAGAGATGAGGTTGTTAGATACTGAGGAACATTACAGAATGTTTCAGGTTGGAAGGGACCTCTGAAGGTCACCTTATCGAAACCCCTGCTCAGGCAAGGTCACCTACAGTGGGTTTTTCTTGCTCTTTTTGATGTAATTTCTTTTGGTGAGACATACATCTCACTGGAGTGCTGGTGTTGAGATGAAAGTGTTGGGCTGCAAATGCACTCATGAACACTTGGGGTCTATGTATATGTGCTCCTTCTATATGAAAGCTCTTTATGCAAGCTGAATGGCTTTATTAGGGGACAGTGAGGGAAATCCACCTCAAAATGCACAACAGCTCAGTTAAGGCATTTCCTGAGAAGCTGGAGTTTTCTTTAGGACTCTCTTCAGCAGTAAGTAGCTTCTGATTCTTGCATGGAGGGAAATTTTGCAATTACTGACCCAAGTTCCTCTTTACTCCACCAATCGCCATTCCCTCTATGGTTGTTGGCCCTTTGATCAGCAATATTTTTAATTATCTTAAGATTTGCAGTGGTTAGTTCCTTATCCAAAGGGCTCTGAGGAGATGTTTGAGCATTCTGCTTTCAACTATTTGTTTGGTTTTAATATGAGGACACTTGCATTCAAGAGATGAAATTGGTTTTCTTCAGTCTTTTGCTGTTCCTTTTTATTGCTTCTATTTTTTATTTTTTTTTTAGCTTAGAATTTTCTGTACTAGCATTCTGCCCTTTTTGCAGCCTAGTAGATAAAATATGTTATAGGTCAGGGAGATGAGATTTTGAAAGAAATCATTGGCAAGAATATTCTGAGGAGCTGTCCAGAATCACAGAATATTGGAGGGGACCTAGAAGATCATCTTGTCCAACCCCCCTGCCAGAGCAGGATCACCTAGACTAAGTCTCCCAGTCCATGTATCTGCAGGAGAAAAAAAAGAAGATGCACAGCCAGTGCTGCAGAGCAATTGGTTACCTGTTGAAGGTCCTCTTGGTCTGTTCAGCCTGGAGTACTATGACAGGATTCAAGTACATCTAGACAGAGGAGGGAAATAAAGACAGTGGCTTCCTACACAGGCTTGTATACTCTTGCTGCTGAGCCTCTAGACAGTAGAGGGACATCTTGCTGCTGTCTTTTCTAAGTGTTTTGTGAATCTATTCTTAAAGAGTGTGGGTTGGTTGATATGGTTTAGGTTTTTTTTTCAACATGTATTGGCCAACTTGAATTACCAATAGTTCTGAGTAGACCAAAATTGGGGTGTTTTAGCACTTTCGGTTTTAAAATGAAGGACTTTCTCAAAACATCAGAAATGCTTAGCTCTATCCTGAACTGCGAATGTACATTCTTCTCCAGAAGATGGAACTATATCAAGGAGTCGGGGAGCTTGTGTTCCTCTGCTGTCAGCAGTAACTCAAAACCTGCTGGCAAAGTGTGTATTTTATCTGCTGGTGGTGCCTACGAAGACAACTGCCTACTCCTGCTGTTGCTATTGGCTCGAGTGACAGGTGTTTGTGTTACATGTGTTTTAGAAGTCTGAAATCTGACAAAATCTATGGGCAGTGGTATATTTTCCTCCTCTGCCTTGAATGACAGGAGAGCCTGATAGAAAAAACCAGCATATAACCTTGAAATTCAACACAGCCCTGTATGTAGTGCAAGAGGTAGAACTGGCAATGTCCTCTTTTCTTTAAACTGAAAATTTGACTTTTGTTAGCTAATACTATGAAGATATGAGAATATATAGATATTTATGTTAATCCATGTTGTCTGGGGCTAAGCATTCATTTTAAGTATGGTTATATTTGTAGGCTTAGAGCCTTCCTTCAATTTCATGGCATTACAGACTGTTTTGTGTTTGAGATAATCTGTGGTGGAAGTTAATGCTTATTTGAATTGCTGTGTATTGGCTGCAGGACAGCTCTAATACCTTGAATAACTGATGTTGAAACTTTTACACAAGAAAAGAAGTTGTGGAAAATCTTTAGAAATTTTGATAACTGGTGGATATATACAGGGAAGTAAAGTAAATGTGAACTCAGATATTAGAAGGGAATGTAAGTTTTGGATGAATGGGTGGCATTTTAGATGAGTGTTAATATAGGAATTACTAAACCAGTGCTCTATCCTGTTATTGCAACTTCTGTTTTAACACTGTGGGGTTTGTGGTACATAGCCCAGCACTGACTGATGACAGTTTGAATCAGCAATGAGGCACCTGAGCATGATCAATTTCGTCTATTATTAAAAATGAGAAATTTAAGTCTTGTTAGTCTCTTTATATTATTTTGTTCTTTAATATTTAGGGAGACTTCAGAACAATGCCCCTGTTTCCAGGAGATCATAAAATCGTGCAGGCTGGAATCCAGAATCATGAAGTGTGCATATTCAGCCAGATAATTTTAACATGATGTACATGGGCCTTTGAAAATGAAAATTATGGCCTTGAGCTGGGCTTTCTGTGAGCAAAAGTTATAATATTGCAAAATGTATAATCTCTGGGTGGTGAGGGTAAGGACTTGTGGAGAAATGCTTACTAAACTCAACATATTTAGCCTAGATAACAAGGAGACTTAACTACAGTATGCAACTTCTATGGTATTTTGTGGCAATAGCTAAAAGCATATGTAGAGAGTTTGGAATGCATTCCTTAGATATGAATTAGAAACAAGATTAGGATAAATTTTGATTAGATAACAGAAAGGCACTGATCCAGCACTCACAAAGCATTTCATTTTGCTGTTGAGCAGGCTGTTGGCCTGCAAGGTGCAAGGTCTGAGTACTTTGGAGAGTAGCTGCCTCTGTGGCCGGAGTCTGGCTGGACGGGTGTCCAGCAGATGTGGTCAGTCTGCTGGAAGACTGACAGTACTTTGAATCTCTTAACCATGAATCTCCACTGCCTTCCTCACAATTGAAATGAAAGTAGCATCAGGGCTTGAAGAGTGCACAATAAACAATAATTTTTGCATCTTTCAAAAGTCTGATAAAATCATTACTTTTCTATTTTTCATTACATTATAGTGCTGTTAAACTAATGTGTAGTTGGGATTTGTGACAGTGTGTTGTAGGGTGGTGCTGAGAAGTCTTTTCTAATTTCTTGTTCCCTAGTAAGACCAGGTCAGCTGGTGTGTTCTGATTATAGTGGAGTGTTTTGCAAGGAAACATTGAAGGTGCTGGAGTCCTGGGAGCTGTAAAACTCTATATCCCCATACATCCCACAGCTTATCATGTGTGCCCAAGCTCTGACCTGCATCTGCTCCTTACCATGGACGGACAGAAGTGCTTTTAGCTCATCAGGGGAAGGGAGCGTGTGGTGGGAGCAGAGCAGCCATGCACACTGGGTTATCACAGTGGGTAATGTGGGGTTTTTAAAGGCAAATAGAATATTCTGTAATGTAAGTTTTCTTTTAAATCTTGTTTAGGAGATAGGGAAGTAAGTGTCTGGGAGCAACATAGGAGATTTCCTCTTTCCTCTTGGCACCTTGGACTATGGATTTAATGCATATAGAGAATGGACTGTAGTACCTGCTGAAGAAAAATAGGGGATGGACAGCCACGGACCTGCATACTGTGCTCAGATCCATCTTTGTCCATAATGCCTTCAAGGGCAGGCTGTGGTCGTTCTGTGATTCTGTGATGCAAGTATATATATAACATACTTCATGTTCATGAAAGAACAGCAACAGGGAAACATCGGTGAAGGTCACGGAGATTTAAAACAGGCTGGTGGATGGGTGGAACAATCTGTACATGGAGAAAGTAGGGCAGGATGTAGTTACAGATAATGTCCCTCTTGCCTGAACTGTGTTGCACCTCTTTGAACTTTATTTTAATGCACTTCTCAAATTGCAACATGATTATTCTTTACCTAAGGCCTTTTTTTTAACTTTTAGGAAAACAGTGTTAATACAGCTTTCTTGGTGTTTCACAATGCTCTTGTCTTCCCTTAAAAAACACACACACACACACACACCCAAAACCAACCAAAAACCCTAAACCAATAAACCAAAGAAACACACAAAAAAATCAACAAAAGATGTTTAGGCCACAGTAGTTTCTTTATGTTGTGGATATGATTCATTTTGGCCATGGGAGGAGAATGACAGTTACTTGCTACACAAACCTTTCCTGTGATTCATGGTGTGCCATTTATGTCAGCCTTGAAGAAGGCACTTCATATTCTTCCTAGCAGGAAGGAAAAAGAGCACGGTCAGAGTTACCAGATAGGATATGGAAATTGGGTGGGAGGGAAGGTGAAGGGGAGAGGGAAATGCCGGTTATTCAGAAGAAAGTTGCAGGAATGCCAAGATTCTGTCTTCAATATCCAATCATCTACTTAATGAAAAATGGATGTATACCAAGCGTATATATAATTAAGGGAAACATCATGACTGTGATCACCATGTTCACAAAATAGTGTGGCTTATTATGTAACTTTCTGGGTAAATATCCTCACGCTTTCCTTCTGTCTCCTGGATCCAGCGCCGCTTCATAGGGTGCGAAGCTGCTGTCACTGAGCGAGGTGTTTCAGCAACAGTTTGGGGTTTTGCTCTCAAGCTAAGACAGCTGTATGCAACTCTGTATGTTAGCTTTCTGCAGAGACACAATTTTGTGCTCTAACATCCTAATATAATTAGCAACTTAGGAAGTGCACTAGCTTGCCAGATCAGAAGACAGTTTCCCTTCTTCATAAACAAGGAATTAAAAAAGCTATACCAGAATTTTCTTCCTAAAAGTAACAGCACAGATTCTTGTAAAGAATACTTCAAAAAAAAAAAAAGGCAACCCTTAATGGTGCATAACAGAATCTGGGGCTCTTTCATGGCTTCCAGATGCTTCCAACTATTTTCTTTATACCTGGAAATTGGAGGGCAAATGAATGGGACTTGGAATGTTTCCTGATTTCTTATTAACCCTACATGGGTTAGGGGCTAACGGCTGGCTGTACTGCAGTTGGCAGAAGCTGCTGTGGTACCTGCACCTGTCAGGAGATACAGTGATGGTTGTTCAGCCCTGCGGCATCTGCAGAGTCCTTATACAACTGAGCAGATGCACAGCAATGATAGAATGGGAAAACTGAGGTGTAGGTAGAGATAAAAGGAGTGAAATCAGGAGAAATACAGAAGAGAATAAAAGTGCATGTGAATTACTAAGCACATATTCTCTATTCATTGATTTTCACCGGCCATGAAAATTTTACTGCTTCATTCACCAATCCCATTCAGTCTTCCTTTATGTCCTGTTATAAAATGCTGGCTCTGATTTTGCAGTAGCTGTTTATTGGGGATAAGGGGTCTAATTATAGCTGTGAACTATACTGTACTGAGAGGGCATGTAAGTTTCTTATGACTATTTCTAAGGCAATGTGATGAGTCATGAAATATAACTTTTGCAGAAAATATCCTGATTGCCTAATGACTAGGTGTTGGTAGATGAAATTACACACACTCTCTCTTGTTCATATGAAATCAGGGAAGTGTCTTTCTGAGTAAGCTGTTTGTTCAAGTTACCCAAGAAATGTCAAGGTTTACAGTTGCAAAATAGGAAAAAAGTATATGTCTGAGGAGCTTGAAAACACCTGCATTGCCTTACTTATGCTGTAGAAATTCACAGCATTAATACTTAACCTTCATAGCTGTAAAGAAAAATGCTGCCTGAAAATAATAGAACTGATCATCCATGTACAAAATATTTTGTTTTGCAGATGATGTAGAGGATGTTACCAGTATGGAAAATGTCATGTTAGAATATGCTGCAATGGACAGAGAACTTAATCATTACATGACAGCAATTGAAGAAACAGTAAATCAGGTAAACTGCCATTACTATTAAAGCTTATTCAAATATTTTTCAATAGTAATATTACATTAAAACAACACATACTTGGAAAGATAGATCTTTGTCAGGTATAAAACATTAAAGTTCCCAGTACAACTATTAATTATTTTGCTTGGTTCACATTCTTACTCTGCACTAAAGTCTTGCACCAGTTGGAATATGGGGAATGACTGAGGACTGCTTAGTTAAGACACCATAGTCTCAGGTTATACTTGTTTTGCATATTGGGGAATATGGAAGCTGTGTAATGGTTTCAGCAGCTGTTTTCAGGAATAAGCAAGTGGTTGTGGCAGAAGGGAACTGGTGAAGCCTGGTTTCCAATGTCTTCCTGCCACAGGAATTTGCTGGTGCCTAATAAAGGGTGAGCTTGCTAATTGTTTGCTCAATTAACTAGGGTATCGTTTGCTACCTGACCACTCATTTTGGCAAGAGCTGTGGCGTTTCAGCAGGCTCAGGGGTTTCTAGCTGGCCGATGAGCACGGCTGCAGTTGCACAACAGGTGCTGGGGTATTCGTGTGAAACGCACGCAGCCCGGGTTGCTTAAGCTCCGTGTCGTTAACAAACCGGGCTCGACTGGGGACGCCGTGGGTTAGGCAGCTGAACTCCAGCTTTCGGAGACCTTCTTTTTCTCGGCCTTCAGCGAACAGAAGGCGATGTCGAACAAACCCCTCGTACGGCCCCGCCGCGCCCCGGGAGCCGGAGGGCGGAGACGGGGGAACGGGCGGGGCCGGACAGCGGCGGCCGCCAGGGGGCGCCGCGGTTGCGTTCGCGGGGCCGCTCTGCGCTCTGCTCTGCGGCGGAGCCGCTGCCAGCCGGCGACACAGCGTCCCTGAGCCCCTGCTCCCCGGCGTCCCTGCTCCCCGGCGCCGCCTCTCCATGAGGGCAGGTCCCTCTCACACACTGTCTTGTGCTTCCTCATAGTTTTCATCCTGTCTTGATTGTCCCTGGCTCTTAGGCTCCACTAATCCGCTCAGCTCTGAAACCTTGCTACCCTGATTCCGCTGTGCTGCTGCTGCTGCAGTCTTTCAGATTGCCCCTGACCATTCTATTCAACCAATCTTTAGTTAATCCTCAGTTTTTTCTGATCATTGCAGTCTGGCCGTTAGCAAGCAAGCTATTGAAAGCTTAGGCTCCACGGCAGCTCCAGACATTGAAAAAGTCAATTTCAGTGCAGTCTGGAGTTCGATCACTTCACTTTTGGGTGACATCATGCTTGGAGAACTCGACTTTCTGAGCAATCTGTCTTGGTGCCTGCAAATAGACTTTTAGGTGTCAGTTTTGTTTGAATTTCTCTAGAAAAGGCAAAAGCACATCCCTGATTTCCATTCAAGATGTGAAATCTCTTTCAAAGCGTGAAGGCAGAAGAGCTTTTCAATTAAACCTGATTTGCTATTATCTTGCTATTGTTTTTTTCTATTTTTAAATCAAACAAAACCAGGAGAGCAAAGCAATGCATTTTCACTAGTTCTATTCTGAGAAATACCTACATAGTTTTTGTTTTGTAGAAAGATTTTGCTTTAATAACATTTTGAAATCCTTCTGAGTCAGATGCTTAATGGAAAAATCTTCATTAAAATAATTAAATATTACATGTTTAAAAGGAGTTGAAAACTATGTCTCCATCAGCAAATATTGGACTGCAATAAATACAGTCATTGTTCCCCATGAAGCCTTTAGGTATAGATGTGAACTGAGATGTCACCATAATTACAGACCTCCAAGTTTGTCAGAAACTGAAAGGTTCAAAACTTTTGCCTTTTATTTGCAATATTCATTATTTTTAAGGCTTTCCTAGTAAAACATAACATAGTCCTCACATCAAGTAGAGATTAATGACGTATATCCAGACTTGAATGAAACCCAGTAGGTTTATGTTATTGTTGTAATAGGAATTTCAAGTAATTTTCAACAATGTAACTTCATTATTCCTGTGTCAGCAAAACACTTTCTTTATCCTTAGGCATATAAAGAGTAAGCTGGTGCCTGAACCAACAAAGCCCTTGAATTGTGTTTACTTCAGATGCATTCACTAATGATCTTTTAAGTCAAACACAGGTTTAACTGCTTGACTGAAGTGAATATTTTTGTTCATTTCAGTACAGCAATGATACATTCATGATTTTTATGACTGGATTCAGCAGCATCTGTTGTGTGCAACTCTATGCTTGTGTGGAAAAAAAAAAAAAAAGAGTCCAGGAAGGGTTGGTTTTCATTTCCCCCCTTTTTTTTCCCAATACAGCCTATTTATGTTGTCAGAGGCTCTTCCTTGCTTTCCTAAAACAAGCTCCTTCCCTATTCATTCATTCCTGTTTTAAAAACGCAGCTCCAAGACATTTACCACATTTAAGAGCCTACGTGGATTATGAAGTAAGTAATGGCTAATCTATTAGCCTCTAGCCACAGTTCTCCTATCTCTGTTTCCTACCTCACTCTAGGGAATTTCCTGTACTTTCCATTGCCAGCACCCTTAACACACCTTTTGAAGTAAGAGCAAGAAAGGTATATAAACTGCTGCAGGAGAACAGATAGAATCTGTTCTCGAAAACCATAGAAGCTAGTGCTTTGCTTTGGGGAACAGCTCCATGCCATGCTGCTGGAACTGCACAGTATATCTGCAGTTAACTGCCAGGCACAGCTTAACATCTGCTGCTGGGAAGCAGATGCTGTTGCTGAATTTAGGACTGCACCTGGAGGTAGCTGTAGAAAGGCTTGGGTTTAAAATAGCCTCTCCTGGCTTGCTGTCTGGTTCCATCTAAAATCCTTACCTGAGGGCTTTCTCTGGGGAGTTGAAGCAAGTCATTCATTTTCACAAGCAGAGTGTTTTTCACGTACAGTGTTAACAGTATTTGTCTTAAGCTGCAAAACACATTTTATCTGGTTATTTTGTGGGTTTGTATATTGTAATTTTTTTTCTGGTCTGCAGTTTCTTCATACAGAAGTGGATCTGAAAATGTTATGTACTGTGTTTCACCTCCAAACCACCTGCTTGTAGTGAAATCTCCATCTGGTAGTTAACAAGATACGGAGTTAAAATTCCTGATTTATTATGTGCACCTTTAAACGAGATAGATATTGTATAACAATTTTGATATTGTATAACAAAAGTATGTAATGTAAATAACTAAGAACTAGCATGAGCTAAATCACGTGTTTAAAAGCCCGTTCTTTTGTTGGTTTAGGCTGCAGTAGGTGGAATACAGAAGGTGAAACATTAGCAGCATCCTCTCCTGGTGAATCAGCAGCCTGTTGAGCAAGAAATGAGCAATTGAATCACAGTTTCCAACAATAGGCTGTGGGAAATCCTTTGTCTGATGAAACTCCCTGTACCACTGGATTTTCTTGTACCTGTGTAATGACTGGACTCCTGCTGTTTCTTTTTTCATTTTTAATGGGTAATTTTAACATAAATTAGCCAATATTTGGGTCCTTTCCATGCAAACTCCTGACAGCACTCTTATTTTTAGTTTAACAAAGAAGACCGATGGAGTTGTAGTATCTCTTGCAGACTTTATGCTCTTGAAGTGGACCCAAGTGATTGGGACCCAGGCTGACTTAGCCTTTTCAGTTGTCCCCTATTCTGGGAGAGCTCTCAAGTGCCAGCACATTTTGCCTGCTTTCTTATTCCTGCTGTGCTCTCTAGACAGCAAGGGTGTTGGTACTGAACTCTGATCGCTCTCTCAGCTTTTCAGGCACTTAACTTGTTTGGGACTCTAAAAGCTGGGGTACATTTTCTGAAATGCCCAGACTTATCTAAATAAAATGGATCAAACTAGAGAACAAAGAAGACAAAATTAACTTTCTAATATTGCAGTTATTTCTGCCTCTTCTTCTGCAGGGAAAGAGAATCTGGGCTATGGTTTTTTCTTTGCAGGTGAGACGAAAGTGTTAAATGTGGCAGTAGCATCTCTGGCAAAGATTCCTTAGTACTTCCTGTTGGAAGTTACTGCTCTGCCAAACACCAGTTTATCTTGCTGGAATTGTACCTGCCTTTTGCTAAGCCTGAGCTCTCTGAGGGAGGATAAAATCTAAACCTGAGCAAAATAGAAGAAAAACATAAGAGACATGTTTAAGAAAAACTTTAAGAGCAATGTTAAGGAAGGACTGAGAGTGGGAAGAGGCAGATGGTAAAGGATATAGGCTTGAGAAGTCATCAGGTCATACAGATGGGCAAGAGACTGGTTGAAAGAGTTTTAGGAGGGAGGTGGTGTTGAGCTAGAAGAAAAAGATGGAAATACTGGAAGTTCGTTGGTGCTTGGGTTTTATCCCTACTTCTGCTACAGCTTTCCCATCTTGTTCTAGGCAAGGAATTTCTACCACATATCAGTGGCTGCTGACATCTTTGTTTTCTGATTGTCCTGCATGGAAAGGGATTTGTGCAGTTATGAGTGTAAATTAGATCAAAGGAAGTCAGTTCTGGTTTGGACACAGGAAGTGAAATTAAATATGTCTGTTGGATTTTATCTGTAAAACTGCATACAGCTGCTGTGTATGTGTGTGTGTCTTGCATAGGATTTGAAGTCTGGCTGTGTCAGTCATACATGCCTGGGTGACTTCACACTTTGTCAAGTGTTCAGTTTTTCTTTGGCAAAGATGAGGAGTGCACCATGTTCCTTATACAAGAGAGGTTTTGTCTCTACAGGATATACAGGAACTACTCTTAACATTTGTTTTGTGATTTTGATAATAGTTCCCTCTAGACTAGGAAGTTTATCAGGCAGAGGATAGGAGGGGCTGTTTGTTCACTAGGTCAGTAATTTAGAGCAGATTACCTAGTACTGGGGTCTGTTATCATCATGACCAAGTGTGCAGTGTAGCAGTGTAATGCTTGCTCTGTCCTACTGCCATCTCCAAACAGTAGGTTGAACAATATTGCACTGTTGTGGGCATGAACTCCATTTCCTGCAGAAACTGGGACAAGGATACATTTCGACACATTTCTAAAATTTACTTTATAATATTTACTTTACTTTTTTATGTCTGTTTGTGTATGTAGTTGTGTATGTGTATTGTGTATTTTCCCAGAATTAGTGAGCTATTTGTATAGTTCACTACAATGATATGTTAGAGTCCACATTTGGTGAGCTGTAATAAAAGGGTTTTTTTTAGTGAGCAGTATATAAAGAAGTAGGAGTAGTATTTTATGTGGGTTATATAGCATATCCTCAGTAGAGTGTCTGAATGTCTCACAGCAAGCATAAAAACATGTCCTGATTTTTAGAGACTAAACCCTGGAAAGCCTTGCACATGAACATAGGTTTATTTACTTCACTGTTGTTACTTATATTTGTCAAGCTAAACATTTTCCTAAATATTTGCAGCATCAATGCTGAAATGGCTTTTGGCTTGTGCAGGTGGGAGTGGGACAGCAGGGGCCACAGCTGTTTAGCAGGGTGAGGATTTGTGTGGAAAGAAATCTTCTGGACTTGGGACCACCACATGGAACTGGGAGGTCCACAGACAGGGTGGCAGGAGGGATAGTATTTAGAACAAATGTGCCAAAGAAATCCTCAGAGAACTTAATTGTAATTTGAAAACTGTTTATTATGTTGGGCAACATAGGCTGACGACCAGCCTGGGATTATGGAGGACTGGGTACTATTTTCAGGTCCACTAGCAGCCTGTGTGGTTGACCTTGACAAATCATTTCACTCTGTGCCTTGGGCTGTGGTCCCATGTTCATTAATAGGACTTTAGGGCAGTACCAAATCACCTGGCAGCACATGCTCATCAAATTAGTCAGATCACATGATAGTGTGTTTATTCTGGCAGTCTAGCAGTTGTAGAAGGACAGACACTACCTGATGGAGCATAATTCTGTGCAAAATTAGCATTGGCAGAGTGGGTTGCCCTTTATCAGTGCATCGTGGAGCTGTGGTGGGTTTGATCTTGTACTCGACATACTGAAACTGAATTTACTATGGTAGTTCAACCATGATCTCAGTCATGCAGACAGCAGCCCATATCTCTGTCTCCAAAGAGTTTGGGTTTGGTGGGTTTTTTTTGTAGTAGGAGATTTCAAAACAATGTGCATTCATTTGTAAAATAATTTTATTTTAATACTAAGGATTGTAATTGTCAATCTGGACTGTTTCTGGAATTCCAGGTCACAACAAAGAGCAAAAGAAAGTCTCTGTGGTTTGAGTCCCTGCTTTTCTAGGCAATGTCTGCATTTCAGAGTCAACATGAGTTAACTCTGTCTGGCTTAGTTTAGCCTAAAGGAAGAAGATAAAATGATGAAATGTAAGGAAGCTGGTAGGTGTTGAGGTAGATAGCCAGTGCAAATTAAAAGGCCGTCTTCAACTCTTGGATTGCTTTTTTTGTTGTTGATGAAACTTAATACTGAAGCACTGAAGTTGTAGTTTCAGTTGATCAGTAGTGAAAATAGCCTTTCAAATTAACGATCTCATCTAGAAAGCTCCTGCTGACAGTCCAAGGATTTAAATGCTGGGGCCAGGGGGTGGAAGTGCTAACGGCTAGATGATTCTCAGCAGCAGGGGTTTTGACTTGAAATTAATTTCTTCTGTTAATTGAACACACCCAAGTTGATCAGTGGCTTTGAGAAGGCAGTTCTGAAATGCCTTCAATAAAATGTCTCTCTCCAAATGTTCAGTGTTGTTTTAATTACTGTAACTGTTTCCAGAAATCATAAATTTATTTTGGGTATTTTAATATCCTTACCTCAAAAGTTTAAATGTTGTCACTAATTTAAAAACATTTTCTCTTTCTCCTAGAATGTTTTTAACTGACCTTATCAGTAAAGATATTTAGTTACACAGATTTCCTGCAAAAATCTTAGCAGCTTCATAATGAATCTCAGCTAAAGTGTTGCTTATACTATTAACTGGATCACTCTTGTTGTGTCTTTGTTATTGGTAAAGAAGTTCAGTTAAAAGGAGCTAGTAGAAGTTGCTACACTTATTTCTAGCATCTTCATAAATTATATTATTTGGGATATTTTCTTGTGGAACTATCCAATACTAGGCATAAGCAAGAGTGTGCATGCAACATGTTACATGAAGTTTAGAATTCCAAGTCACCAAATTCTTGTCACTTCCTAGTATGTATTGTTCTGAATGTTTTAACTTTTACATAACTGCACATTTAAGGCCTTTGTTAAAGTGGAAAGAACTGAAGGTTTGTGGAGCAGTTCTTTGGTTTATTTTTTGATGTTGGAAGTTAAGAGTAGCTTTTGATGTTTATTTCATTAAACTATATAATGGAATTTTCATTATTTTTAACGCAGGTGCTCAACCTGTTCTGCAAATGTTGAATTGTCTTTCTCACCTTTTACATTGCTCCTCTTGATGGGAGGTAGTGCTTTGATTTAGAAGCAGCAGTGTGACTTCTTTGTGATTTGCAGCCCTATGGAACTATGCCTAATTTTATGCATACTTAAAAAAATATAAACCTGCTTAAAGGTACATATGCATTTTATTATCTTTCCAACTTGAGGTAGAGGTTTCAGAAAGACCTAAATCCTGCCAGAAATCAATACCAGATGTCACAGTATCTCCCAAATGTGGCCCCATTGTTGATAACCTACTGTGAGTTACAAACACTGTGCTTGATCATGAGGATGGCAAGTTGCACTAAATTCTGGCTTCTCATCTTATTTAACTGAGCTAGGTGCATGGCCTGAGCAAGCTGATTTAACCAGCTGAAGTATTTGATTTGTCTTTAGTCTTTTGCGTTAATACTGACAGTGAATGAAAAAATATTTTAAAAGAAAAAAAATTAAAAGGCAAGTGAATATCAGATACACTCAAAGCTTCCTTGTAAAGTTCCCACGTTAGCAGGTACTAACACATACTACACCTGATAAATTCCACAAAAACAGCAATTAAAACTTGGTGATGTTCCTACCGTTAATCCTTCAGGCTCTTTTCAAATGCATTGCTGCTGCTTCCTTGTGAACAAATCACAGTGTTTATTCATCTAGATACTCCTCCTGTGTGGGAAGAAGATCGAATAGGAAGGGCTTGGATGCAATGGTGAGTTCACAAGGGTTGCTGGGGTAGATGGTAACTCTTAATAGGGAAAACTTCTAGGGTGTGGTTTTATGGTGTGTGATAATTGTTGTAATGATGAAGTGTGGGCT
Source organism: Ceyx cyanopectus (assembly GCA_013401355.1). Lineage (NCBI taxonomy): Eukaryota > Metazoa > Chordata > Aves > Coraciiformes > Alcedinidae > Ceyx > Ceyx cyanopectus. Next base: position 14,110 of record VYZU01056946.1, on the reverse strand, counting down.
GTAGATGAAATGTTTCTCCGTCAGTATTTTTATGTTTAGTTGGAGGTGATCAAGGGATACAGGCAAAAACTGGACTGCAGTAGAGGCAATTTGGTTCAGTTCAGTCTGTTGAAACAGGGTGTTTCTGGCCTTAGCTATTAACAACCCCACTATATGCCCTTACCCTGTGCAAAAAACCCAACACCTTGCCCCACTGCTGTCTGTTAAATTCCACTAACTGCTGGAGCCACAGCCTTCATCATCACATCTCCTTTGTGTAGTGACATTGGTTTGTCCAGTTTGCTGGGCAGATCATCTTCCTCTCCCCCTGCTTCTGTTCTTACAACCTGCTTAGGCTTTAGAATCCCTTTCTCATCTTCTTTTGACCAAAACCAGCATTGCCATGCTGGTAGCATGCACTCTGAGAAGACTTGCAGAAGCAATGTCTTTTCTCCCATCCACAACAGTGCATTATATCTTGGCAGCCAGTATCTGACAGAACAGTGGAGATGCTGTGGAGCAGTGTCTTAAGAGAATCTGGCCTGTCAGTCGGATTTGCAAAGAGCTGCCCCATCGATTATAACAATGCCTGTCTTTGCTAACCCTGATGGGCTAATTAGACCTGAGTATAGCTACTCATCCTTTTCATCTACCAAATATGTTTGCATATGTCTGGCCTTCTTCATCATGCAGGCTTATAAACATACATCAGACAAATCACCTCAGCCAGGTTACATGCACAGCATATATAACTATATTTGTCATGTGTGTGTTTACACCCAGCTATTTCAAAACCTCAGAAAACTCAAACCCATACTCCTTGTATTAGTACCTCCTCATACCAATTATTTTCAATACTTACTTGTCTGTTAAATTTGTAATTGAAGGACAATTAAATCTTTATCTGGATTTTCTCTATACTATAAAATTAAAAGAAAAAGNGCAGGTGCTCAACCTGTTCTGCAAATGTTGAATTGTCTTTCTCACCTTTTACATTGCTCCTCTTGATGGGAGGTAGTGCTTTGATTTAGAAGCAGCAGTGTGACTTCTTTGTGATTTGCAGCCCTATGGAACTATGCCTAATTTTATGCATACTTAAAAAAATATAAACCTGCTTAAAGGTACATATGCATTTTATTATCTTTCCAACTTGAGGTAGAGGTTTCAGAAAGACCTAAATCCTGCCAGAAATCAATACCAGATGTCACAGTATCTCCCAAATGTGGCCCCATTGTTGATAACCTACTGTGAGTTACAAACACTGTGCTTGATCATGAGGATGGCAAGTTGCACTAAATTCTGGCTTCTCATCTTATTTAACTGAGCTAGGTGCATGGCCTGAGCAAGCTGATTTAACCAGCTGAAGTATTTGATTTGTCTTTAGTCTTTTGCGTTAATACTGACAGTGAATGAAAAAATATTTTAAAAGAAAAAAAATTAAAAGGCAAGTGAATATCAGATACACTCAAAGCTTCCTTGTAAAGTTCCCACGTTAGCAGGTACTAACACATACTACACCTGATAAATTCCACAAAAACAGCAATTAAAACTTGGTGATGTTCCTACCGTTAATCCTTCAGGCTCTTTTCAAATGCATTGCTGCTGCTTCCTTGTGAACAAATCACAGTGTTTATTCATCTAGATACTCCTCCTGTGTGGGAAGAAGATCGAATAGGAAGGGCTTGGATGCAATGGTGAGTTCACAAGGGTTGCTGGGGTAGATGGTAACTCTTAATAGGGAAAACTTCTAGGGTGTGGTTTTATGGTGTGTGATAATTGTTGTAATGATGAAGTGTGGGCTGTAGATGAAATGTTTCTCCGTCAGTATTTTTATGTTTAGTTGGAGGTGATCAAGGGATACAGGCAAAAACTGGACTGCAGTAGAGGCAATTTGGTTCAGTTCAGTCTGTTGAAACAGGGTGTTTCTGGCCTTAGCTATTAACAACCCCACTATATGCCCTTACCCTGTGCAAAAAACCCAACACCTTGCCCCACTGCTGTCTGTTAAATTCCACTAACTGCTGGAGCCACAGCCTTCATCATCACATCTCCTTTGTGTAGTGACATTGGTTTGTCCAGTTTGCTGGGCAGATCATCTTCCTCTCCCCCTGCTTCTGTTCTTACAACCTGCTTAGGCTTTAGAATCCCTTTCTCATCTTCTTTTGACCAAAACCAGCATTGCCATGCTGGTAGCATGCACTCTGAGAAGACTTGCAGAAGCAATGTCTTTTCTCCCATCCACAACAGTGCATTATATCTTGGCAGCCAGTATCTGACAGAACAGTGGAGATGCTGTGGAGCAGTGTCTTAAGAGAATCTGGCCTGTCAGTCGGATTTGCAAAGAGCTGCCCCATCGATTATAACAATGCCTGTCTTTGCTAACCCTGATGGGCTAATTAGACCTGAGTATAGCTACTCATCCTTTTCATCTACCAAATATGTTTGCATATGTCTGGCCTTCTTCATCATGCAGGCTTATAAACATACATCAGACAAATCACCTCAGCCAGGTTACATGCACAGCATATATAACTATATTTGTCATGTGTGTGTTTACACCCAGCTATTTCAAAACCTCAGAAAACTCAAACCCATACTCCTTGTATTAGTACCTCCTCATACCAATTATTTTCAATACTTACTTGTCTGTTAAATTTGTAATTGAAGGACAATTAAATCTTTATCTGGATTTTCTCTATACTATAAAATTAAAAGAAAAAGCACCTACAGAAGATCACATCTGTGTACAGTCACAGATGGAACAGAAGCCCTTCACAACGTGTCACATAAAAACAAAAACCTAATTAATGAAATTACCTATCAGCAAGTCTTAAACAAAAAAAATGGAAGAAACTTTACATAGTGAAGTATAAATTAATATAAATTGTATAAATACACATATATAATTATTTATAATTTATTTTCACAGGATGTTATGGAGACCAGGAGCATTAACAGGTTCAAAAAGCTACTAGAGAAATTAATGGAAGAAAAACTCATTGACAGCTATTAGATGTAGAGATTCAAATGGACTCACTGTCTTGGGAAATCCCTAAACTTCAAGCTGTTAGACGTAGGGAGTATATATGGTGGGAAATGGGAAGATCTTTCTGTTTGGCTACTCCTACTCTGGCTTTTGCTTCTTCCACTGTCAAAGAAGGCATTATGCTGGATGGATCTTTGGCCTGATGCAGTACTCACATTTTATGCAGCAGAAAAATAAGCAGAAAATATAGATTCCACAGGCACAAATGCATTCTGAAATTTATGTTGGCTGGCTACATAGCTTTAGATGAATAACATTTATACTCTGTTTCAAACCCATTTGAAATGTAGTTCTACCTAAAAAATACCTTTTGCTTTCATAAATTTTAATATTTGGAAAGACTTCAGGGTATCTAATATTTTTCTCTGTGTTCTTGTTCATATATTTGATTGTTTTAAAAATAAGTAAATGAACAGCTCCTGCTCTGGGCAGTTACAAATTTGAAAAATTCTTAATCACAAAGTTCAGTTAAATCTGTATCATATAAAGCCACACAAACCATTTAATAATTAGTTACTAGCAGATAAAATCCAGCTTGAAGTTAGCAAAGCTTCACCCACTTGGACCAAAGAAGGAAGAAATCTTCATCTAGATCCTTGTCTTCTAGCCAGTTCTTTCCCTTAGTGCCCAAGAAAAACTTTTAACTTGTTCTAAATAATAAATCTTGCTTGTAATATTGATGGGAGGAGTTAAACTACAGTTCTTGGTGAGTATCTGCTGAGATAACTTCATATAAATTTGGTGAAATTCCAGTTTAGCTATGAGCTCAGATCTGAATCATGTGGGTTTGATGAAATATTTTCCTGGATAGTCAGGTACATAAAATGTAGGGTTTTTTACTTATTAGATAAGAATCTGAAAGTTTTAAGAGCAGTCCTTGAGAGTCCTGGGTCAATGAATATGAAAATGCCTTTTATATCTCCATCAACAGAGTTATAACCTCAAAAGGCGGTCCAGCTGGGATTATATACATGGGCAACTATGTTGTGAAGTAGTTGGGCTCTTATTACGGGAGATACTGAATAAAAGAAAACACCACGTCTTATTTTTTAAAAAAGAAAGCACTAAGTTGATAGCATTCTCAGAAAAAAAAGAAGTGCATTTTACATTCACTTGAGGAAAGCTTGGCTGCACTGTTTTCGTAACTCTTCTTCAAGTAGTTTTTACCTTTCACAGACTCCTATTTGTCAGAGTAAAAGAACCCAGCAGCTTCAACTTCTATCGATCATGAGCCCATGGCTCCTCCCCAGGCTCCTGTTTCTCCATGTACCTCTTGAACTGAGGAATCTGATGCTGCATACAGTATTTCAGCTGTTGCCTAATCAATGCTTCATACAGGGGGAGAGTAACTTCCTTTCTTCTGCTGGGCACACTGCTCCTTGTGTAGCCAGTATCCAAATTGCCTTGCTAGCACTGAGAACATTTCCTTCTATTTCACTTGGCTTCTGCCATAACCTCCCTGTCCTTTCCAGCAGAGCTGCTACAAAGCCAGTCAGTTCCTAGCATGCACTGATGCATGGGGTTACCCTACCCCTAGAAAGGCTGCAGAACTTTTCTTGTTGAATTGACATTTCTAGTCCTGAATTTCATCAAGGTCCTTCTTGATTAAAGCTTTACTGCTGGATGTATGAAACGTCACCAGGTTAGTATTGTCTAGAAGAGTGCTGAAAGTCTATTGTTTTCATCATCCAGGTCCTTGGTGAGGATAGTAGACATTTTTAGTCCTACAGGTCACTGCTATAATACTCTGTTTTGTACTGGCTACCAATGGGACATCAAATTAATGTTTACTGTGTTACCCTCTGAGCCCAGGTGTCCCAGGAATTTTCAATCTACCTATCAGACCATTTGATTGCATTCACCACTCTCCCCACATCTGCATTTCAGTCAGTTCACCACATAAGGCAATCGTTTTAATCAAGCATGAACTGCCCTTTGTAAGTCCCTGCTGATGGTCGCTGATTACCTTTCTGTTCTCTGCACATCTGGAGTGGATTCCAGAAGGAAGTGGTATGTGATCTTGCCTGTAGGTGCCCAAGTTCTTTTTCTCTTGTCTTTTTTTGAAGACAGCCACAGTGTAATCTTTTTCCTGTTTTCAGGGGCCTGCCTAATGACTGTGGGGCTTTTGGGAGATGACAAGCTACACTCTTGGAGTCACATCAGCCAACTTTTTTGGCACTTTCAAATTAATCTTGTCTGTCCTTGTAGTTTTATACCCAGGTGCTCTAACTCATTCCTGACTTGCCATCCCTAACCTNAGAAAATATAGATTCCACAGGCACAAATGCATTCTGAAATTTATGTTGGCTGGCTACATAGCTTTAGATGAATAACATTTATACTCTGTTTCAAACCCATTTGAAATGTAGTTCTACCTAAAAAATACCTTTTGCTTTCATAAATTTTAATATTTGGAAAGACTTCAGGGTATCTAATATTTTTCTCTGTGTTCTTGTTCATATATTTGATTGTTTTAAAAATAAGTAAATGAACAGCTCCTGCTCTGGGCAGTTACAAATTTGAAAAATTCTTAATCACAAAGTTCAGTTAAATCTGTATCATATAAAGCCACACAAACCATTTAATAATTAGTTACTAGCAGATAAAATCCAGCTTGAAGTTAGCAAAGCTTCACCCACTTGGACCAAAGAAGGAAGAAATCTTCATCTAGATCCTTGTCTTCTAGCCAGTTCTTTCCCTTAGTGCCCAAGAAAAACTTTTAACTTGTTCTAAATAATAAATCTTGCTTGTAATATTGATGGGAGGAGTTAAACTACAGTTCTTGGTGAGTATCTGCTGAGATAACTTCATATAAATTTGGTGAAATTCCAGTTTAGCTATGAGCTCAGATCTGAATCATGTGGGTTTGATGAAATATTTTCCTGGATAGTCAGGTACATAAAATGTAGGGTTTTTTACTTATTAGATAAGAATCTGAAAGTTTTAAGAGCAGTCCTTGTCTATTTGTTTGGTGACAAATNTTCCTTCTATTTCACTTGGCTTCTGCCATAACCTCCCTGTCCTTTCCAGCAGAGCTGCTACAAAGCCAGTCAGTTCCTAGCATGCACTGATGCATGGGGTTACCCTACCCCTAGAAAGGCTGCAGAACTTTTCTTGTTGAATTGACATTTCTAGTCCTGAATTTCATCAAGGTCCTTCTTGATTAAAGCTTTACTGCTGGATGTATGAAACGTCACCAGGTTAGTATTGTCTAGAAGAGTGCTGAAAGTCTATTGTTTTCATCATCCAGGTCCTTGGTGAGGATAGTAGACATTTTTAGTCCTACAGGTCACTGCTATAATACTCTGTTTTGTACTGGCTACCAATGGGACATCAAATTAATGTTTACTGTGTTACCCTCTGAGCCCAGGTGTCCCAGGAATTTTCAATCTACCTATCAGACCATTTGATTGCATTCACCACTCTCCCCACATCTGCATTTCAGTCAGTTCACCACATAAGGCAATCGTTTTAATCAAGCATGAACTGCCCTTTGTAAGTCCCTGCTGATGGTCGCTGATTACCTTTCTGTTCTCTGCACATCTGGAGTGGATTCCAGAAGGAAGTGGTATGTGATCTTGCCTGTAGGTGCCCAAGTTCTTTTTCTCTTGTCTTTTTTTGAAGACAGCCACAGTGTAATCTTTTTCCTGTTTTCAGGGGCCTGCCTAATGACTGTGGGGCTTTTGGGAGATGACAAGCTACACTCTTGGAGTCACATCAGCCAACTTTTTTGGCACTTTCAAATTAATCTTGTCTGTCCTTGTAGTTTTATACCCAGGTGCTCTAACTCATTCCTGACTTGCCATCCCTAACCTGTTCCTTCCGAAACCATCCTGGTACACCTGGAAATCTGGGAGTAATCCTTGTCTGTGAAAATTAAGGTAAAAAAGTATTGAGTACTTCATCCCTCTCCATCTGAACAACCACTAGATTATCTCCCCCCATTCAGTATCATCACCACATTTCCTCTGAACTTCCACAATTCTCTCTTGCTACTTTTTATATCCCTCACTTGTTTTAATTCTAAATGCACTTTGGTTTTCCCAGGTTTGTTCCTAAGTGTAGTAGTGCTTTTGTGATCCTTTTTTGTTGCCTGTTCTTGTTTGCCGTGTGCTGTCTTTTTGCATTACAGTTCATGAAGAAGCTCCATGTTTACTCAAATGAGTCATACTGAAATTTCTAGTCTTCATGTACAACAGGATTATTTGTTCCTGAGCTCTCAATAAATTTTCTGTAAAAATTTACCAGCTATCCTAGGCACCTGTTCCTGGGACATTCTGCTGAGCCATTTCCTCAATAACGTGAAGTCCACTTGCATAAAATCCTCATCCTAATTCTTCTGCTTACTTTCCCAATCTTTTTCTGGATGCTGAATGCAATCAGTTTGTGGTCACTGCTCCTAAGCTAGTATCTGTGACCACATTTGCCACTTGTTCTTCCTTGTTTGTGCACAGAGGTCATGCAGACTGTTACCTTTGTTTGTTCTCTTTAGCATTTGCATTAAAAAGTTTACCTCCAATGCAGCCTAGAAATATCCTGTGGTGTCCACATGGTTGAAATCCATAATGAGGACCAAGACTGGTAACCAGATTGCTTTGGTGGTTGTTTGTAGACAGCTGTGCCCACTTCCTCCCCTTGGGCAGGTGGTGTGTAACAAGCCCTCACTGCTGTGTGGCCTTTGACCAGAAGATTCCTGTCAGATGCATCTCTGGTTTCACACTGGACCTCTAAAGACAATGAGGCTCTTTATAAGAAAGTGCAACTGCCCTTCTTCCTTTCTTGTTCTCCTTGAACAGCCTCCATGACACTGTACCAGTCATGGATCCTGTCCTCTTTATTCTTTGTGTCCTGATCACATCAGAACTCTCTGTACATAGACTTGCTGGTCTTCTTGTTTGGTGGCCAAGCTCAGTGTGTTAGTATCTGGACACCTGAGGTAAGCCTCTGCCTGCCCTCCCTCCAAATAGAAATGTGTATGTATCTTTACCTTGTGGCCTTTTCTCACAATATATTCTCTTCTTCCTTCCTTTACCCCTGGGGCTAAGTCCCCATTCCTCAGTACTCAAGATGCAGCCTTGCCAGTGCTGAGTACAGGTGATGATGTCTTCACTAGTCCTGCTGGCCATGCTATTTCTGCTACAAGCCAGGATGCTGTTGGTCTTCTTGGCCACCTGAGCACACTGCTGTCTCATATTCAACACCCCACACTCCTCTTCTGCTGAGCAGCTTTCTGGGCTCTCTTCCCCAGGCCTACTAGATTATTTTTGGCCCTTTAAATGTTCTTCTTGTATAACCTCATCATTGTTCTCCTGAGTTGCTTGCCCCTTCTTCCAAAGGTCATAAACTCTCCTTTTTTTCCCAAGTTCCAGTCAAAGCTGTCTGTTCAGTCAGGTTGGTCTTCCCCACCCATTTGTCTTTTGGCCTCTAGGGACAGCCTGCTCCTGTGCCTTTAAGACTTCCTTCTTGAAGAATGCCCAGCCTTCCTGGACTCCTTTGCTCTTTAGAACTATTTCCCCTCAACCAGGTTCCTCAACAGGCCAAAGTCTGCCATCCAGAAGTCCATTTCTGCTACTCCCCCTCCTCAATTCTCCAATAATTGAAAACTCTATTTCATGATCACTGTGCCCAAGACAGCCTCCAGCCACCACATCACTCATAAGCCCTTCTCTGTTCACAACCATCAAGTCCAGTGGGGTGCTTTCCCTCGTTGGTTCACTCACCAACTGTGTTAGGAAGTTGTCTTCCCCACACCTCCAGAACAGTCTACTGTTTCCTCTCTTCTGTATTGTATTTCCAGCAGACATCTGGGAATTCTTATCCCAGGGGGGCTTAAGGTTATGTCTTGGACAAATTTCTTTAAAGATCCCGATGCAGTGAAGCCTACTGACCTCTCTTGGCAGCTCCTCACTGCGCAGCAGTGACTTGACCAAAACACACCTGCCAGGTCCCTGCCCCAGGGAGGAGCACTGCGCATGTGAACAGTCCAAGCCCTAGATGGCAGAATGTGCCCTCAGCACTTCCATGGAGGCTGAGGTTGCCGAAGTATCAGAAATGCTGCACTGATGACTTGTGCTGTGTTATCACCATTTAAGAGCAGCTTCAGTTGGAGACATCTCTGATTTCTTTACAANTGGTCTTCTTGTTTGGTGGCCAAGCTCAGTGTGTTAGTATCTGGACACCTGAGGTAAGCCTCTGCCTGCCCTCCCTCCAAATAGAAATGTGTATGTATCTTTACCTTGTGGCCTTTTCTCACAANATCCCTGCAATCCATCTGCCACAGTAACTGCTTTGCTTCTGGTTTTGTGTCCTGATGGCAGAGCTCCTTCTTGCTGGTGTTCCCTAAGGAACACCATCTCATCTTTAGATCAGCAGGAAGCGGATGGAGGTGAAAGGTGCCCCCAGTGAGACTCCCACCTGACAGGGAGCTCCTTATGCTACCGGTTAATTCATTAGTTGCTTGCCCTGTGATCCCATCCCATCCCACATTGCTTCCTCTTGCACTGCTGTTCAGAACAAGGGTTGGAAACTGAATACGAATGAACTGTGCTGCTTTAGGAGGAGGAAGAACAGTCCTGGTTTTGGGATAGGCAAATTAGGGTGATTTATAAAGGATTTGGTTTCATATGCTTTCCAAAACAACCATTCAATAAAGTAAATATATGTTGTTATTTTTTTCTGTAAAATATTTTTAGTAAATCCTCAATGATTGTTTTATTGAATGACTAATACATTTTGGTACATCTGAATTACATCCATACTGAGTCATTTTGTTTTGTAATGACATATTTAAATGTTTAAATCTCTACAGAAATTAAATATTGTAAAAGACTTTAACCTTTTGTTCTGGGGGTTGGTTTGTTACTGTATTATATCACCACAACCCTCTGTTATGGGGAAGAACTCCTGTGAGCTTAAGACTAATGTCACAAAAACATTTCTGGAAACCATAAATGAGCCACTGTGTTTTTCCACAGACAAAATTTTGTTTGTTTGAATCAAATCTTCCCCTGCTTGCTGTATAATGTTGCATTTAACATTTCACAATACTGTTTCTGGATTCCTAATTTTTCCTAAGCCACTGTTCACCCAACATTTCTAAATTTTTCCCTCATCTCTTCTCAGACTACAGTTACTTCACATTTTGAAACTAAAGCTTTGTTTATGGGGAAGGTTTTGCCAGTGACAGGATTAAAATAGTTAGATCAGTGTTCTCTGCATTCTTGCTTTTCTTGTGTTGTTTTTTTTGTGGTGTTTCCTTTATTTTGTTAAACATTTGTATAGGACGTGTAAGATGAAATGAAATAAAAGCATCTGCAAGGTTTATACCAGGATAACTGTAAACTAAATGTAAACATTTATTGTGTGTACCAGTTCAACAGCCTGCCTTGAATTACTTTGTCATGTGTACTACTTCTTGAACTACTTCTCCACTCTGCTATCTTTCTCTTATCAGCTCACAATGCCCTTACAGTCCTTGAACAAATGCCTGTTACACCAGGCTGTCCTTATTTTGAAATACCTTAAAAGCTTTCACTCGTGCTTCATTATCCTGGATTTGTTATCTCTGTTTCTCCCAATGTGTGGTTTATATTGTGTTTTCCCTTGTGTGAGAGATCCATCACTTTGCGAGCTCTTTAGGTCAGAGAGCTGTTCACATCATGTGCTTTCTGAAACCCATTTTTAGAATCCAAAGAACAACGATTAATCATTGTGAAAGACCAATATCCCTTCATTCTTCTAACTATGAATACTGTTTGGGGCATATCAGTGCCTTCTCCAAGCAAGAAATCAAAACTAAGTACCACAGAAAAAGAGAAAAAGTTGTTTTTGTGCTTGCACAAATTAGGTGTGTTGTGACAAAAGGTTTTGAAAAGGACACCCCTCACCCCCAAAAAACAAGCAAATGAACACTTAGCTTTCACATCATTGACCAAAAGTGCTGGGACTATACATGAGAAGAATGGAAGATATTTGTAGTGGTAATTCCGAAAGGAATGTGACTTTCTGCTCTGTGAATATTTGTTAAATAGAAATAGTAGTATTTTCAGAAGCACCCATGTGATTTAGGAATCTTGCAGAAACAAAATGAGAGACTGAATCCACAGCTGAATGGTTAGGCAATAACCTGGGATGTGGGAGAGTCAGGTTCAAGTACTTGCTCCAATTATCTTTTAATTAGTTATACAAAGTGGATCAGCTTCAAACAGGAGAGATTGAGATGCCTTACCCCTGAATACCCAATGGGCTAAGACAACTAATATGGGATGAGCAGAGATTTGAAAACAGGTCACTCACCTTACTGATGACTGTTTTAACCACTGAGATATTAAATCTGATAGTATATGGACTTCTCTTATCAGTGTTTATGAGGAAGGATTTGCCTGGCTTAGGCAATCAGCTCAAGGAAAGGGTTTGTGGTGGAGGCACCCAATGCCATTAGAGGTATGGAGCTCCCTGGCTTTTCAACAGTCTTTGCTTAGGTATCCTGCTCTGGTTCCTGGGTTTGAAATTGATTTTCTTCATCCATTTTACAAAAAGTCTTGGCTGTCTAATTTAGGGAGAGGACTGCATTAGGTAAGAGTGCTCCAGTGCTGAAGTGTTACAATTTGCATCTTTGCTACAGCTTGGTCCTTTTGTGTGCATCTACTTGCCTGGTGAAAAAGGGATTTACAATGGTGGCAACAGACCAAACAGAAGGGTGCAAAGGACTTGTAGCAGGGCTGCCATATTAAATTGCAGACATAAAGACATTACATATTGTTAAAATGTATTTACTGCTAAGGGAGGAAACCATGCTAATATACTAATTACATCATCTTCGGAGACTCATAATTATCTCTACAGGATTTAATGAGTCCTCATCCATTTGATTTGTCCTATTTCAGAGCCTTGTCATTCTCATCTGCAATCTCTTGCCCAGATGGAGCATGGAAATCAACACAAGCGTTCTTAATATGCAAATAGAGATCTGCAGTTGCACTTCAAAGCAGCATCTTCTGAAGTAGGAGTTTTAATTATTCCATTTTGAGTTAGTGACTCTGCAAAAGAGGTTTTTTCTTCTGCCAGTGACTTGGGTGTTCTCTTTTTTTTTTTTTTTTTTCAGTTTTGTTACCCAACTTTGCAGTAGGCATGTCTCATTCTCTCTGTCATGTGAACAATGAAATGGTTGACCAGTTAATGATCCATCTGTTTACTGATTGTAATCTATAACTTCCTCAGGGAGTTGCTTGTCCTGTTCTTGGTTTTTTTTTTCATGTAATGCTTTATATAACAAGATGAGATTCCTTATTGTTTGTCACAGGAGTCTGTCATGAACTTGAGAAACAAGGGGCAGGTATCAACTGCCCTATAGATTGTAGAGATGAGCTGTGCCTGCTGTTAAAACTTAAATTTCTTGAACAAGAGAATGTGCTGTGAAGGCTGGTAGAGAGAGAGACTCATGAAGCAAAACATATTATCATGTGACTGTATATTGCATGGCAGAAGACAAAACCAAAGGGAAGTCATCATGATGGGGATTGATAATAGTTAATCTACAGGACCTACATGGCAGGGGGGTTGGAACTAGATGATTTTTAAGGTCCCTAACAACCCTGATGATTCTATGAACTACAGAGTTATGTCAAGTCAAATTTAAATAATTTGCTGTGATATTTGCATAGAGGAGATGATCCCTGTTGAGGTGTGTGGTGCAGCTATACGATGTAGTTACTTATGGTGAGTTATACTGTTCCACTTTGAATGGTGTATTTTCACATGATAAGGAGGTCACTGACAGTTGAGGGCAATGTGCAGCAGTAGCACTCTCGGATAAAATTTTCCCAGGTGCCAGTGGGTGCACCTGGGAGAGCACATAATGTAATACCTCGTGAAGAGGACAGCATGACCTTCAGCTCCTGCAAGACCCATGTGTGGAGGGGAGGCAGTCACACTGCATCTGCTCCCTGAATCCTTTGCCTGTGGTTCAGGAGCTGGTGTTTGGGCAGAATGTAATATATAAAAGGAAGAATGAAGGCATCTAATAATTAGGGTTAGAAATAAGAGAGGAATCTGTTTAGCATGTAATAGAGGAATTAAGGAAAAGCAAGATTGATAAGCAAGAGTTATAAGAAGGAAATTGTGGTACTGAAAAATTGTGATGAGTGGTGATGAGATGAGATTCAAAAGAAGCTACATAAAGGGAAAGCAAAATAGTATGAGAAGGAGAAAGGACAAATTCCGAACCAGTACTAAATGTAAGAGCTAGGACTGTAAATTCAGGAAGATGTAGGGAGAAGATTGAATGTCAGGGGAGGTGTGATCAAGAGACTTGGCTGGCATTGGGTTTATACTGGCAGCCTGAAAGAATCTGGGGAGACAAATTTGATAGCGTTGCAGAAACTGAGGAACATGAAAAAAATATCTAGCGAGTTTGAAAATAACAGAAAGGAAATACTTGGGTGCATAGAGTGATATGTTTAGAAGAAAAATACTTCTTTATGCTTTTAAATCTAATGGTGACAGTTTTTAGTCATGGACAACATCAAATTTGCTGGGATTGTCAGCCAGCATAATGGGAATGTTTTTGATGGTCAAAAAAGTACTGAGTTTTTTTCAGTATTATGGCCAAACTCAGACTGGTTTGTCTTCCTGTGTGAGTTCTTATGGAGACAAACAAGATTTGTGCTCCAGAACCTTTTCTTGTCAGCTGAGGCAATATTAAGAAAAGTGTATGTAGAATTGAGGCCAAACTTTTTAATTTATTTTGCTTTTATAAACAGTATTTCAAAAGTATATTCAAAGTGTACACCATTTAGAAATTCTTCTGTTTCGTGCTCCTTTTTTTTTCTATGGTCATGAAGGCTTAACTCTGCAGTAGAACCGTTTCCTTCAGCCTTATAGCTACAGTTGAGAACAGGTTCTCACCCTGCTGTCAAATTTTGCACGAGTGAACTAATATTGCTGTCACACAACAGTCTCATTTACAGAAATTGCTATTTCAACTAAAAATATTTTAAAACTGTTTTAAAGTTATGCTGTAATTACTTCAACCAACATGTAAAAAAAAATCAAAGGCTTAAGTGTAAAGGGGAGCCTATATGGGCT
>VYZU01056943.1:0-15454 GCA_013401355.1 Ceyx cyanopectus | reverse complement strand
ATTTTTATAAATAAATATAATATATAATTTATTATATATAAATTTATTATATAAAATTAATATATAATTATTTTTTAAATGGATTCTGCTGTCTTGCATTATCAGAAAAAAATTTGACAAAAGTTCATAGAGTTGTGTTTTTACAAAGGTTAATGGAATAATGGAAGACAGGAGGATACCAGTTCATTCAAAATTTTCAATCTTACAGTAACTTGTAGAAGAGTCACCACACCCAAATGAAGAGGAAACTTGCATTTGTCTGTTTACAGCAAAGGGGAGAAAGGACAGACAAAAATTGGGTAATACACAGTTCTGTCTGTAATATAAAATGCATGTAAGTCTCTTAGGGTCTAAATGTGACAGCACCATTAAACAAAGTTTGCAGTAACTCTACTTAAAATGTAATATATGGTTGAAAAGTACAGGTTGTCCACATGCTGATGCTTTTCCAGCAGTTGTCACAGTGATATCTGGGGGCAGATTTTCCTTGCCTAGTTTCCACTGTAGCCTCACCAATGCCTCCTGTTCTCAAGCACCACCTAACCTCAGAGGCACTTCAGCTCAGCCTGCATTCCAACTTGGAGCACATCTAGGTAGAGGTCCCCGTGCATGCTCGGAAGTCTCCTGCTTTGGAAAGCTAAGTGCTTATTTTGAGATGGGTAGGGAGGTGCTTGAACTCTGGTTTAAGTCCCTGAAGGGCCTGTTTTTATTAGATCATGGCTAACTCAGTCAAAAGCACTGAGTTCACTCCAGAACACTGCTAGGAGAGGCAGCAGTGGCTCAGCTTGCCTCTTCTCTAACGTGCTTTGAGCACTCACTCAGGAAGTTCAAGACCTTGGTCCTTTCTCTCTGTGTCCCTAAGTCTCTAAACAAGTTTTGGTGTTAGCTGGAAGTGATGTCAATTTGTCCAGAGTTGTTTGCAACGAGTGTTGATACACCTCAGGTGCATGGGTCAAGCAAAATGCCACAAAAAAAGGAAAAATAAACAAATTTGGGGGATTTTTTTTGGTGAAAGTCAATCATGCACATCCTAAATATATATATATATATATCTGGCATCACATGTAACCATCTTTTCAGAAATGAAACTCTGATCTCTACAGTTCATAGTGGAAAGTATTCTAGTTGTGTTCAGATGGAGTTTTACAGAATCTGAGTGTCAGGGGTTGGAAGGGAGCTAGAAGATCATCTAGTCCAACCCCCCTGCCAGAGCAGGGGCACCTAGACCAAGTCACCCAGGAACAGATCCAGGGGGGTCTTGAGTGTCTCCAGAGCAGGAGACTCCACAACCTCCCTGGGCAGCCCCTGCCGGGCTCTGGCACCCTCACTGGGAAAAAGTTTTTCCTTGTGTTTACCCTGATTTTAATTAGTTTTAATTTCTATTCTAAGGTTATTTTGAATTTCTTCACTACCAGGTTGGTGAGACACTGCAACAGGTTGCCCAGAGAGGTGGAGGAAGCCCCATCTTTGGAAGTTTTAAGGCCAGGCTGGATGGGGCTCTGAGCAGCCTGATGTAGTGGGAGGTGTCCCTGCTTTTGGCAGGGTGGTTGGAACTAGATGATCTCTAAGGTTACCTAACAATTCTATTTTCTCCTGGTTTATAACAAGGAGTTCTGATGACAAGATCAGTCCTTAAATATCTGTTGTTTTGCCCTCTGAAAATCTTAGTCAGACTTTATTTTCCTAGATTGTGGCTTTTTCACTTCTCATGGGATAGATTCCTTATTCTCCTGAACATCTGAGTACCATTTATTTTTATCTTGCCCTTCCTTCAACACAGATAAATGAAATTCTGAACAACGTTGCAGATAATTTCCTGCTCCATCTTGTATGATCCCATAATTTCCACTAGATATACCCCAGTGATTCCTGGAACTGTGTCTCTTGCATATCTGGATCCTGTTAGCTGTTCAGTTATCCTGATACCATGTGATTCATCTAGATTCTTTTCTTTGATCTATCTGAAGAGAACCATCACCTATTTCCTAGCCCTGCTGTAAGTCCTGGATTTGTACATGCATTCTAATTTATTTTGTGCTGATAATGTAGAAATCACACTTTCCAGCATGAGAGGGACATCACTCTGGAAGATGTGTTTGTGCTCCAAGCACTCCACATGAGATACAACTTGCCTAAATGGAAGTGCAGTCACCATGGGCAGCACAAAGAGCTGCAAACATCTAAGTTATAGGATGTGGAAACAGCATAATCAGTGGAGTTTGGAGAGCAATTCTCTGCCCAAATAAAGGCTGCTGTTTCAGGGCTGCAAAGGATTCACTTTATAACCCTGAATAGATTTCTCCCAGCCATACTGGGTACTTAGCTTACAGGTAGGTCACTAAGCCTTTCTCAACTTAGATTTAAAAAAAAACCCAGAATGGCTGAGGTTGAGAGGGATCTCTGGTGGTCCAACCACCCTGCTCAAGCAGGGACACCTAAAACCAGTTGTCCAGGAAGGTTATGAATATACCAAGGTTGAAGATTCCCCAGCCTCTCTGACCAACCTGTTCCATTGCTTAGTTACCCTCAGAGTAAAATAAATACATTTCTGGTGTACACATGGAGCCTCCTGTGTTTCAGTTTTTGCTCCTGTCACTGGGCACCACTGAAAGTCTGACTTGGACTTCTTTGCACCTTAGTGTTCTGAAAGGTGCCCAGCTGATGGAGTAATGAATTATGTTGTGTAAGCAAACAAGGGAGTCTTTCATGCAGAAGCTACTACTTCTACTACTTGCTACTATGAGTAGTACTATGATGGCACAATAAAAGATAATGTCCCATGAATGTCATCCTCTACAAATGTAACCCATACAAACTCCCATGAAATAAGCATTTATTTTAGAATTGGATTTCTTAAAATTCAGTTGATTTGAAATACAAATCAGTCTTAGTAAGAATAGACTGGCTACGAGTAGTTTTTATTTCTATTTTCCTATCTTTATTTTTACAGCTTTTTCTAGACTTAGATGTGATGATTGCCTAAACAATTCCTGAAACGTGTTTTTAATCTTTAATTATTTTTTTTTTACTATTAAGTGATATGTCAATGTCATACAAAAATTGAATTGCTGAAAAGAGAAGTGAAATAGGTTTCAAAAATTGCAGTTTTATCACTGGTGTGTGATGCTAATCAAAGTGAGCTTGCATTACTGAATTGTAGGGGAGAAAATAATGCTTGTGAAAAGTGCAGATACTTGCAAGTTGTTGTTTTTAATCATTTAAAATTTCATGCAATACTGTCAAGGCATTTTTCAGTATTAGCTAGTTCTGAAAGACTGTAAACCAAATTACACTGGTTTGTCTGGAATTTTTGTACTTGCATTAAAGTTAAAACTTAATCTCAACTAGGCATTTTATTTAATAGCTACTAGATGTAATTGTTACAAAAATCTTGACTACTTTTTTTTTCTTTTAGAAATGTCAGTTTACATTATATTTGTTTTGCTAATTATTTATATTTATAATGTTTGCATTATATTTGTTTAGCTAATCATATGGCTAATATTCCTGGCCTATTAATCAGAAAATCTTTCATCTGTAAGAATGGCTTTTTAATCCATACTGCATTTTAGGAAAGGTGATAAAATAATGTTAGAGTTCAATCAATAGGTTTATATTTAACATTTGCTTATGTATTATAGCTCATCTGTGAAATGATGAGAGATATCTGAGCATCACTTCATAAATTGTCTCTTACAATATTGGTACTTATTATTTTTTCCTGTTTGCAGTTCCAGCAGTTTTTGGATGTACTTTCCATGGCCTTCCTACTCCACTTCCCACCCTACAAAATAAATCTTAGGATATTCACACTGGTGCCAAGATGCCAGCAGTACAAATGATAATATATGATTCATATTGCAAACTCTTGAAGCATTTATTGGTGTGCTGCTACATTCCAACCAAATGACAGAGTCAGATAATGTTATGTATTTAAATGTGTGATCACTGAAATAGGATTGTCTTTGTTGATCTTGCCTGTGTGCACATTTCATATCAATTCAGTGATCTTTAAATATGGATAGAAAGTAGTCATTTGCTGTTACTGCCACATCAATGCTAAAATACTACATAAAACATTAAAATAAAAAATCTTCCAAAAATATAAACTAAATGTCTTTGAAAATTATATCTAGCATACATTTTCTCAAACAAAAATTGAGCTTGTGGAGGGAATATAATGAAGGACAATCCCCTAAAATAAGGAAAAAAAATAACTGAAATGTGTTTGTGCCAAATGAAAATGTATTTTTGCCAATATGACACTGATGCATGTAAATAATTTTCTAGATCTTTACAAAAATCTGTTTCCTAGTCCTACCAATTAAATGTGCTCAAAATGTCTTCTTTTTGCTTGTTTTTGTCAACTTTTTCACATTACAATTTCTGAAATTCTGATAATAATTTTAGAACCAGTAATATAGAAGTAATAATCCTGTGAGGATGCCTTGAGAATAAGATTATTTTTTCCCCAGTACAACCCAAAAAAGACACACAATTTTCTGCTGAAACTCAGTGGCAAAAAGTGGCAGCATGGTTTCTCAATCACAGATTGAAAGAAATATATTTATATATTTAGAATAGTACTGTAGAAAGGTTTCTTTTCTTGAGTCACTTCAGTGTCNCCCCCCTCGGGGTCAGCCTGGTCTCTTTTTTTTTTTTAATATGTCTGGTCACTGGTATTCTTTTGAGCAATCCCAACCTCTTCATTTTTTATTTGAAGCTGCAAAAATGAATTTGAAGTCAGTGAGAACTGTAGAATAGGAACTGTACATGCAATTAGAGCTGTAGAAACTAAAGTTCATAGGAGAAATGAATCAGAGCATTAAGAATTGCTACTTTTGCTGTTGTAATTTGAAGTCTAATATTAGACAAAATTATTTGCAGTAACATTAGACTTTACTTTCTTAAATCTATTAAAATAAATGAATGTGCAAGTTACCATTCTCCTTCTAGTGTATATTTTCATTACTTTCCTGTCTGCAAATGTGTTATTTTCTGTCTTAATAAGAGTAGCAAATACTGCAGTATGCTGTTTATTAACCATAATGCATGCTGTATTTGATCATGATCTGAGAGATGCATTGAATTACTTTAAACACATGCTTTAGATTCCTATAGATCCATAGTACAGTTGTTGAACATACCCTGCATTTCTAAAGAAGAAAGAGAAAGATTGTTCACATTCATCCAAGAGTTTGCTTCCCAGCCAAGAATGACAGATGCTGTTACAGCTGAGAAATGTAGTGTTTTAGGAAAACACTCAAACAGTAGTTAACTTAGGTCAATGTAGAAAAAAATGAATTTAAGATGCCTTAATCTAAACTGAAGTTCAAAGTACTTGAGGTGTAGATGTTGGTTGTTCAAAGGGTCAAGGGTTATGTTCCAATTCATGAAATCTGCAATATCTGAATGAATGAAATAGTTCAGATCTCTGCTGTTAGCAATTGAAATTGTGCCTCTTTTCTTGTATTCCTTATTTTAAGTGAATTTATTTGAAAATATTTTTCCTATTTGTATTTTCAGATGTAGAGTGTGTGTAAATGATGGCATACCATGGAATAGTGGAGAGGGGAGTTGTCTGTGTGTAATCCAAACTTGTGGCCTAGGTTTGACTTAACTGTGCCAAAGTGACATATTTGTCCCTTTTTAATGTTGGCATGATTGGCTAGAGGCTTTAAATTCATTCCATGTGCTATGTACTATGATTCACATGAGGGACTGTCATTATTAGCAAGAATATAAGATAAATATCCTGACACACACTATTGCACTTAAGTGATGAAAATTTGCATTCCTACTATACTAAAAATCTGTGTGTCTTTGCCTAAGTAAGAAAAATAATTGTTCTGAATATTTTTTTTTAATTTTTTTTTTTTAAGCCCCTAAAGATGGCACAGAAGTATTAACTTCCCAAATCTGTCAAATTAAATTTACAAACCTACAAGTAATTCTTTACAGTCCAGCAAGGAAACTTGGGAAAGGTATTTCTTGTCACTGACAAAATAAGTCAAAGCTGAAAAAAGTATGTTCTGCAGCTGTAAGAAATGTTATTTTTTGATTAATTTATAATGTATGTGGTGGTAAGTGGTAAATAATAATTAATTAATTTGGCTTTACAAAGAGATATTTCACATAAGCAAGTTCTGCTGAATTGTGTTACATTCTGTAGCTAGGGAACACAGATTCATAAAGTACAATTTTTCTTTCTATTTTGAAGAAGAAATTTTCAGATGAGATAAAATGCTAAACATTTTGTATTTTCCCAGTGTTGTTGTTTCATGCAGAGTTGAATTAGCTTGATATTTTTACTACTCTGAAAGGGAGAATTTTCCCTGAAAGTTCAAAAAAAAAAATAATTGTTAAACAGTTTAAGTCACAGGCAGCTTTGAAATAATCCCAATTTAGAATTTGACACACAACTAAAATACAATTTCTCTCAAAGCAGATATTCTTTACTCTTACCATCATATTTTAATTCAACCAAAAATTACTTCAGGAAAGTCCTGTGTTTTTTGTGGCTCAGACAAGCTGATCTCTGTGGTTACTTTTGGCTATATTTAAGATAGAGTTCATTGTGGTTTTTGAGTGCATCTGATCTATACTAGTCTGCTAATCAACTGTTCCTAGTTCCAACACAAAGCTAGGTGAAGATGACTTCTACTCACTTAAGTTGATGTATTAATTACATAAAGTATTATTAGAGTGGAATCTTTAGAGGAGGAGACTTCACAACCTCTCTGGGCAGCCTGTTCCAATGTTCTGTCACTCAAAGAATTTTTTTTCCTCATGTTCAGATGGAACATCTATGATCCAGTTTGTGTGTTTTGCCTTGTCCTGTTGCTGGGCATCACTGAAAAGAGTCTGGACACATCTTTTTTTACAGCCTCCCTGTAGATATTTGTGAGCATTGCTAAGATCCCACCTCATCAACTCATCAACTGGAAGGAGTAGTGAGAATATTAGCAAATGGGATTGCTTGTTCCCAGTTAAAAGGTTGTTAATTTAAGGGGTATTTTCAAAGAGCTTGGAGGTAACACCAGGTTGTTCATAGTGCCTTAGATACTAACATGAAGTAAATCTAATATATTTTATATTTATTTTATATTCAGACAAATCAGGAATGAATTTGAGAAGTGTTTGTTGTGGGGTTGGTTTGTTTTTTTATTATTATTTCTGGGAAAGCTGCTCAGTGTTTTTCCTACATTGCTTTTGCTGACCAGAATTGTCTGTACAGTAAATCCCCAACATCCTGTAACAGTGTGGATTCTGCTAATGGAAATATAACTAATGAAGCCCTTGTAAGAAGGCTTGCTACAGAGACTTTGAGGAGACTGCTAATATTGAAAATTTCCCTTTGAAATTGGGTCAGATTTGACATAGATGCTTCAGATCTCTCCTGGACCAAGAACGCTGGTAGACTGTTAGCAGGAGAGTTTTCCTACTCATCACAGGCATTGAGTAGCCTGGTAGGAGAAGCTTCTGTAAGGTGTAAGCTTGATGGAAGTTCCTTTCAGCTCTGAAAGACAGATGGAAATCCAGATATTTTTCCAGTATCATCATTAGTTAATAATTGTACTTGCAGTAGTTGTTTTAGTGGTTTTCAGTACATGGTTTTTAATATTTTAAGAACTTTTAGTAGCATTCAGATACTAATAAGGAAATGCAGATAGTCTTATGTGTGGCTACACAGCATCTTTCTTGTCTTTGAAGGGAACAGATGTTTGTGTTGGTTTTTTCTAAACAGCACATTTAGTATCAGCCAGCAGTGTAGCCTGACATCATTTTGGGCTGTTGTTGTTAGTCTGGCTGCTGGGCCACCTACCAGCAGCACCCTCAGTGAGCCAGAACCCTTCCCAGCAGGCTGTGGTTAGAGGACAAGGGAGTATCAGTTGAAACAGGAGATTCTGACTTGGTACCAGGAAAAACTTTTTCACTACAGCCAAGTACTACTGTGGGCAGCCTCCATCATCACGGAGTTTTCAAGACCCAAGTGGCCAAAGCTTTGAGCAACCTGGGCTGATTACATAGCTTGCTCTGAGCAGAGTGTTGGAGCAGAAATCCCTGACATCCAACCTGAATTATTCAATAATTCTCTTTTGTATTTGCATTATTGAGAACTTGGTTTTGAGGGGTAATTTTGCTGCAGGATAGATGGAGAATTAGGCAGCAATCCTCTGGTGCCTCCTAGATGTAGATTTTGCTTATTTCTTACATCACTACAAACACCAAGACCCTCCATTCCATGAATTCTTAGGGTAAAGGTTGCTTTGCTCTCCATCACTGCTAACTGGAGCACTTTGAGGAACACATAATTGACAGATAACAAGCTGTGCCTGTACTTTGAACTCTGCTTATCAGGAAATCAAACCTGTTACGTGTGATATAAAGGACATACCAATCATTTGCTAAATTATGGCAGTTTGAACCTTAACCTTCTGACCTAATCTGCCAGACTTTCAGTGGGGAGAATGGAGGGGCTGTGGAGCAGTCTCTGCTGATACAGTATTTACATATATCTTTGCTTTTTCAGATGTCAGAGGAGCTTTGTCTGATGGTCTCCCAGTTAGCTCTATCTTTAAATATTTGTCCTTTTTTTCTCATTTCTCTTCCTGTACTTTCTGGGAAGATTCAGTGATGACATTTTTTTTTTTTTATTTTTTTTTTTCTTGCTCACCATCCAAAAATTTGTTTTTTCATTACTGCATAGAATAGAATTTGAGTTTTGATATTACTGATTATCTACAAGTTACATATGTGAAGTTAAGAACTTAAATATTTGTCCATTCATTTCTGTCTGTTTTGAGGAGATACATGGCATTCCAAACATTTTTCTTCTGTTTGTAGCTCTCTGTGGTTTTAATGCTTTTTAGATGTTATTTGCTAAAAGGTGAGAAGCATTTCAGTATTGCTGCTGTCACTTATATAACTGCTGTTCTGTCAATCATCTCACATTGTTGTTTCCCTTTTTTGGCATTCATAGAATTAAAAACCATACAGTAATAACCTTTTATTGTGTATATTTCTGCATCTAAAAGTATGCTAATGAATTTTATAATGAATCAGAGGAAGAGCAGCACATACAGCATGCAATAAATGCAGTTGTGGAAGGTAGATGTTAAGATTGCTGATACATATGTAAGCTTCTGATTTTTTTTTTATGTTTGTAATGTGTAAATGTGACTTGAATTTCACTATTTGGAGTATTATCTTGGTTAACTCTGCCAGTCTCTGAGTTTAGTGCAGAACTTTTCCCTAAATTGCATGAAATGGTTAATTGCTTACTAGTTGTGTACAGGACTAGAACATACCAATATCCATTGCATGACCCATAATATTCTTTCCAAATATCTTTGCAATTCAGTTTTGATGTTCTGTGCTTTAAAGAAACTGCTTAGGCTACCTAGATCATAGAAAGGAAAAGGATTGGGAAGAATATTCAATTTACAGATCAATATGTTCACGTACATCATGTAGAAAACATTTTTGAACATCCAGAGAGTTTGTTTCTTTGAATCTCTTCCCTCTTGTTCTTTTACAGTTTTGATTTGACCAATATGTGTGTATCAGAGGTGTTCAGTAGCTGCTTTTCAGTGTCTACAGAGGCTTAAAGTTTGTGATGTAGGATATTTTAATATAATAAAATAGTCAAAACAGCCACTAGCTTCAGCTAGATTTTATATACAAATCAAGATATATTCTTGGGGATTAAGCAACTCTGTTTCATTGTTTCATGCCTTTTTCTTGATTTAGTACAAAACTCAGCTTTCTTAACATGGCTATTTTTGCAAGGACTGTAGAAAACCATGAAATAAAAATAAAAATATTGGATTAATAAAGTTAATGGTTTGGGGTGCCATACAAAATCAAATAGAGAATAGTGTGCACAGCAAATGTGACTATAATGAGGTTTTGCTAACTAACTTTCATGGTTATCTATACTGATAAAGTTCAGTTAAAGTATTTTAATAGATTGTGTTTATTTCATTGACTCAAAAAAAGAGTTATTCAAGATGCTGATTACTTAAACCAAGTAATAACAGTCTAGGCAAGTGACTCTGAGCAAACTAAGCATGCATCAGCAGCATTGAATTAACACACAGCAGCAACCACATCCTGTTTCAGTTTTCAAGTAAGCATGACAGGAGTTGCTCATCTTTTTTACAGTAGCCCAAGAGTAAGCACGCACATTCAGCAAGTGCAACACTGGATCTGATGCCCATTAGAGCTCCAGGATTAAGAGAAAACTCCTTAGTCAAGGCTTACTCTGAAATTCTCATGACTGAACTGGAAGTCCCCAGCACAGGCTAGACCAGGCTGAAGAGCTCTCTGCCATCACTGCTGAAGCTGTGTCTTGGTGCAGAAGTGGATCTTAAGTTTCAAAGNCCTCTTGTCCTGTCACTGGATGGCACTGAGCAGAGTCTGGCTCCAGCCTCCCTACACTCACCCTGAACATCTTGACAGACACTGCTGAGCTCCCCCCTCAGTCTCCCCTTCTCCAGTCTAAAGAGCCCCAGCTCTCTCAGCCTCTCTAAAGGAGACACAGTTGCATAGCGTGGAGACAAGGAAGCAAAAATGAATTTAATTCCCTGCCAGTCAGCATGATTTAGCAGATATATCTAAAGCAAACTTATCTTTCATAATGTTCATTCTTCCAATTCTTAAAAGAGATGGAACACTCATCATGGTAATTAGGTCACTGTAGCTGTACTGGTGAAATAAACACAGAGATAAGCAGCTACTTTTAGAGTAATTCATCAAGATGTGCCTTTTATATGTATGTTCTACAACCCCACCTTTAATTTTGGCTCTGTACCAGTCGTGTTACAGGTTAGAGAGATGATCTGTGCAGCTGCTGACCTGTTTCTGGTGTGAGACATAAGAATGAATGGCAAGTATGTATATTCTCATTGGATAGGGAAAAGTGTCCAATCCAGTGTACACTGGGTGTTGGACTAGTTAGGGTAGAAAGAACACATGGGTTCTACACACTTTAAAACTCCACTTACTGCATACTTAATTTGGGGTTTAGGTGACCTGAAACTCTAAGTAGTGTAAACCAGCTCTTTATCTTGCTGAATCTGGATGTTTGGAACTAGCACTTCCTACAATCTGCAAAATACTATGTGGAAATGTTGCCTCCAAGGAAGTTGTTTTGACAGAATGAGGATCAGAGGCCAATACAGAGCAAATGCTTAGAATGCTGCAAAACACAAAAATCTGCTTTGAAGCAAGCAGCTTTAACCAAAGCTTCTAAGCTTTCTCTCTCAAACAGATTTTACTAAACCACATGCAAAAGTACTGTATGTTTAATTACTTGATACAAAGCAAATGTAACATCTGGCAAGAACTTGCATGTTAAATCATGTTTACCCTTTAGCATTTAAGCTACATATTTCTGGATTTTTATCTATCTTTTTTTTTTATAACAATCTAAACCACCCTATGCTTTAATATCACTGTTATGAATATTGTGCTGAAAACTTTTTCATCATGTTGTTTGGGGAAAACGGATTTTAAGTGAAAATATTTCAGCAAACAAATTTTTCATGGCATAAAGAATTTTTAGATGGAATGCTTCCTCTTCTCCATAATCATTATACTCAGCTTTTTGTCTTTTGATGGTGGCATTTAAATTTCTTGTTACAAACTCATTGTTTAGTTCAGAAATAATTTAACATACTCGATAGATGTTAGTGAAGCAATAAATAGTCCAGGAGATAGAAAATACCCATCGAGTTGGTGTAATAATCCCAATAAAATGTGTGTTTAGCTAAAGAATGACAATTTTCTTACCAAATAGTAAACCAGACCTTCAGTTGATGAAAGCAGCCAGATAGATGACGCATCAGACTTGTGTTGAGTGCTTCAGAAGCTAAGCAATGAAAGCATTTGAAACTAAGGATTAGAGTTTCCACATTCTCAGTTACGTCAGGGGCAGCGTGTGGACTCAGTTCAGTGGAAATTTTTGATTGCTCAGAAAGAAGCCAACCAGCATTTAGTACCAAGGATCAAAAAGAGAACCAGTGAAGACAAAAGAGTTGGAGTGTCTGTGTTTGAACTGGAGCTTGCAGTGTGTGTGGAGAGTGAGGGGCAGTCTGTAACATGACTGAATTCAATTTAGGCCTCTCAAGGCCACTGTTAGTTCTGCTGAGACTGCAAGTGGCACAAGAAGGAATAAAGGAAATTCTGTGCTTTTACACTGGAAGCAGGGAAGCTTTAAGAGCCAGACTCAAGTTGCAAAGGGTGAGGAAGTTAAGGTGGAATTTGAACCTTATATTGAAAGCAGCAGGGGTAGGAATTGATGAGACAAATTGTGAGGGTAATACAGAAATAGAGAGAAATAAACTAGCAGGTGGAGAGTAGGGCTAGAAGATAGGAATGGAAATGGAATAGGCTGGGAACACAGGTGAGAAGCAAAACAGATGCCCTGAGTAGAATTAAATTAGAATCATGGAATGTTTAGGGCTGGAAGGGACATCCAAAGGGCACCTAGTGCAGCCCCCTGCAGAGAGCAGGGACACCCTCAACTAGCCCAGGCTGCTCAGAGCCTTGGCCAACCTCCCCTGCAATAGCTCCAGGGATGGGGCCTCAACCACCTCCCTGGGGAGCCTGTGCCACTGAGCCACCACCCTCAAGGGAAACAACTTCTTCCTGAGATCCAGTCTAAATTAGAATAGGAAACCAGGAGAAATCTGGGCTGGTGCTGGGAGAGAGAGGGAGAGGGGCAGGAGCTTTAGAGGACATGTTAGGGCTGGAGGTGGGAGGGTTGCAATAGGACAGGTTAGGGAGGAAAAGTCTGTGGCATTTAGGTTTCTCTGCACGTTTGGCACTGAACCAAAGCACAAACATTTGTACAAAAATAGGAGAGTATATTGTAATTACTCTAAAGATCTTGGATCTGGAACTGATCCATTTGTGGAGTCAGGGTGATTTCACAACTTGCAGCATTTTTTCCATTTTTCAAACTTGAAATTAAAGCCTAAAATATATAGCCTGAAGAGCTTTAGGTTGCTGTAACGAAGAATGCAAAATCAGAAATGGTTGCTGTTTTGTACAGTTTTGGTAGGGCTTCCTTTGAAAGCTGTATTATTTGTATTTACTTAACATTTTTTCTTAACAAGCTTAATATTAGGATTTGCTGCTTCTTGAAGCATCCTAATTTTACACATTTGTTGTCTGCTAATGTACTTCATTGTTCAGCTCCATTTTTGAGTACTATTGTACATCTTGGGTTTTATCAGTGGGATAGACAATGGTAAAAAAAGAGTATTTCTGTTCGAGTTGCTATCTCAGTGCTTATTGGATGCTTATAAGAAGTTGTAAATGTCAAGTGAATCTCATTTTATACACAGATGTGAGAGAAATCTTTGAATATAAATATTAGATTAGGCTGTGCTGGATGTGTTTTGTAGTTTCTCCATTGAAAAAGCAGTTGGCTGCCATACTTTTTCCAGTATAGAAACAACATGATTTTACCATGGAACCTTCTGTTCAATGTCACTCTATGCAGATTTTGAAAGGTTATATCATTGTCCATTGTTTGCAAAAACAGACTTTTCTGACTGAAATATCTTTAAACCTGTTTTGTAAGGATGCTTTTAAGTCCTTTACTGAATATTATTTCTTCTGCCTCACTCTAGACATAATCTTTCTGATAACCCTTGTATCACTCTGCTTTAGTGACACCAAACTGGGAGGAGTGGCTGACACAGCAGCAGGCTGTGCTGCCATCCAGAGAGACCTGGACAGGCTGGAGAGCTGGGCAGGGAGAAATTTAATGCAATTTAACAAGAGCAAGTGTAAGGTGCTGCATCTGGGGAAGAACATCCTCATGAATCAGTGCAGTTTGGGGGCGGATCTGTTGGAGAGCAGCTCTGGAGAAAGAGACCTGGGGGTCCTGGTGGACAGAGGGAAGGCCAAGAGCCAACAGTGCATTACAATCTGTAATTTTCCTTTCACTCCCAAGCCACCTTCTGTGAGACAAAAACTCTACTCTTTCACTATATCAAGCTTGCTAAAATTTCTTGATGCTGAAAAATCCCGCACACCCGCATTCCACTATTTATTTAATATTTTTTTTTAACCTAACAGTGGTATTAAAACATAGGGTGGTTTTATTTTCTTTTTTTTTTTCCTTAGAGACCATTTAGGCAGATTAAGGAATGCATTTTGACATTGTGTTTCATGACTCTGTACACACATGCACACGCACTCGTGCTGAAATAGTAGCCAAGAAACTAGAGATACTATCTGGCCAAGTCAAAGCAAGTATGACAAAGAAACTCTGAATGGTGCTACAGCAGAGGAGTTATTAGTGAGCTCAGCAGTGTAGTGAGGTCAAAGGAAAACTGACCCTTCATAACCTTACCAGTACAAAACAGATCTCTAAGATACTTCAGATTTCCAAAACTAAGTGCAAAATGTTTTTTCTGAAGTTACAGTTCAGGATTGGGTTGATGATGGTGCTCTGGAAGCACCCAGCTGATGAAGCTACCTTACAAAATCATCAGAGAACTACAGGCTTCTCTGAAAAGTGTAAATTTAAGTAGAGAAAAGTATTAATAGCCTGTGTTTCTGCATGTTTTCATCATGTAAGCTCTGCATAGAACAGATCACTTGAACCTCAGACTAAGGCCTGAAGCCTTGTACAGAAAGGCATAGTCATTTATTTTGTTTAAAGGCAGAAGATACAGATTTGTTACAGAAGAGTGCTGAAACTATTTTTGTGTGGTAAAATGAAAAGAGAAGCACACGGCCAGGGAGCAGGGATGAAGTATTTCAAGTGTCAGCACTTGCTTGAAAAGCATCCTCAAGCAGAATTGACAGTAGTAGTCAATGACTAGATAGAGAACTGGCATTTAGCAGTTTGAGCACAGTAACTCTGGGGACAAATACACTGTTGAAAAAGAAGAAAAGTGTTTTAAAGAGACCTTTAATGAGCTCAGCAGGCAGAACTCCCCATCTCTGCTTACACAGCCTGTGTGGGAACAATCTCATTCATGCATTGAACTGTTTACTCATACACGGATGTCTCCAGAGTGATTATAAAGGCCATCATAATGACACCTGTTTGTTCTGTTCAAGTTAATTCCAGGGAAAATTGCTTCCTCTTTGTGCCATAGAAACATTCCTACATCTGAAATCCTCAGAGAAAATAGGTGAAGTAATCCCCTTGTTTTTGTTAAACACTCTCAATCCCACCTAAAGATCAGGTGCTAAATAGCATGGAATTGTGTTGCCACTGCTGTTTGACAAATGACAGCTAATGTAACAACCATGCTGGGTTGGAGCAAAAGATTTAGCTGGCATCCTAACAATTTGCTGTGAAGTGACTTCTGTTTGAAAAGTACCATCTTGCATTTAATAGTTGACAAAGGATTTCTCTGCTATGGCTTTGTTCACTATGCTCTTGAGTAAGGGGTAATTTTTAGCATCCGTGGCATCTTATGGT
>VYZU01056942.1:0-15643 GCA_013401355.1 Ceyx cyanopectus | reverse complement strand
TGCCCAGCCTGCCCAGCAACTCTGCAATTGCAGGACCTCACAGGCTCTGTCGCCTCAAAGTCAACAAATGATCTGCAATTTTCACTGTTCCCATAATTTCAATAATCTAGTCACAACTCTGGTCATTATGAGATTTGGAAACATATGATTTCATCTTGAAAAGACGTGAGAAATCCATACAGATGTTTAATATCTCGGAGCTGAGCATCAAATCCAATAAATCCTTAGTCCAGAGCAACATAATTCTGTTAGTCCCTAGGAAATGGAGAAAACAAGAGCTCCCTTTCATGCATCTTTACATTCCAAATCCTAATGTAAATGTAAATGCTGTACATCTCTGTAGTTATTTTCTGTACAGTTATGTTCAAGGAGTCAATAGGTAGCCAACATTACCAAAAGATTTCTAAAGGTGGATA
This sequence comes from Ceyx cyanopectus, assembly GCA_013401355.1. Classification (NCBI taxonomy): domain Eukaryota; kingdom Metazoa; phylum Chordata; class Aves; order Coraciiformes; family Alcedinidae; genus Ceyx; species Ceyx cyanopectus. The sequence goes on along the minus strand of VYZU01056942.1, from coordinate 15,227 downwards.
GGCACTGACCAGTGCCAGGTAAACTCTGGCAGATTTACAGAGTTTAGCTCAACTAGAAAACAGAATTATTAAACAATATTGAAATTTAGGAGCACTCTCATTGATTCCTAGGTATGAAAGCTCCAAGTTATAAACTCTGGGTTTGCCTGTACCTAAATCTGCCCCTTGAATACCCATGTCCCAGTACTGACCAGTTCCACACTCAACTGTTGATGATACATCTCATGTTATAATGAGATTGAAGTTACCTGGGAAAGAAAAGGAGACCTAGAACATCTAGGTAGCTGAGATGATACACTGTGGTGCACATTGGCAATATAGAGTAACAGAAAGGGAACAGAAAGAAAAGCTCTCAGGTGAACATCTACAGTTACATTTATTAAAATCTACCAGATTTAGACTGACAAGTTTACATGTCCTGCCAGTGATCTGGCCTGATTTTCACAAAGTCCAAATGCAAACACTTCCACTGTGTCTTCCATGAAACAGGAATGCAAATACTAGTAGCTGATGTACAATCTTCATTGCCTGTTTCAATACACCTCTAAAAGACAATGTTATTCAGGCCTTTTTCCACCCTCATTTACATCAGTCGTAGGTATAAAGTGACAGATACTTTAGGAAGATGCATTAAAGCACAGACAAAGTGTCTGTTAGCAGCTGCACCTCCTGATGATAAGCATTATCTTTTCACCCTTTTCTAAGGCTGCTCTGCATTGGTATGGCAAACACACCAGTCTGCCTAAAGCTAGAACTGGATCCAGAGAAGAATTCAAATGTTCTGGCTCACATATAGCTCAATGGATAAAACCTTGATACTCATAGAGGCTACAGGTGAAGTCTAATGTTTCACCACTGTGCAGGTCACCTCTAAAGTATTGTTAATATAATAATGGTAATAATAGTAATATTGTATCACTATTTCCTCACACTGAATAATTGGAGTTCTTGAAAAAGCTCAGCACACAAACCCCATACAATTGATGAAGTAATTTTCTTACCAGATGTTTACTTTTGTCATTAATAGAAATATCAACAGAAAGTCTTATATCACCAGGTGAGTCACCAGCAGGGAGGTGTGTCATAGGAACTGCAGCGTATCTCCTTCTTTGGCTTCATATTCTAGTCATTTATGCTAAGAGGAATAAAAAAAAAAAGTTCTTCTCAGTGGGCAGGAAAACCCCATAACATCCAGGATGATGAAGAAAGGAAAGTTCACCCTGTGTCATCAAACCAAGACAGCCACTAAAGTGCGTACTGTGAAGTGACACAGAGGGGTTTCTCCGTAAGAAACATGCTGCTGGCCATTCACAGTGATTAATCCTGTCTCACAGACAGGAAGCAGGGATCACACATTCCCCCTTTAAACCATCTTGGTTGTTCTAAGTGTATCAGATCCTCTTCCTGTTTACCTCGAAGGCAGCAACAGCAGTCACATAAGACAGCTACAACCCTTATTATGTTGGATTTTTCCCTTCCTCCAAGTAGTAAGAAACTTCCTGGAGCTCACTAAAAGCTTTGTGTTAGTGTTGTGAGTGGCAGCCCTTGGTTGATGAAAAGGGAAGTATTTCTCTGCTTATTTTACCATATTTGGAAAGCCTTTGAAATCTGTGGGTTTTAAGTTTGGTTGTGAAACTGCAAAAACTTTTGCTAAAGAAGGCTCGTAGGCCTGCCCTGGCTTCACTGAAGTCAGCATGGCTTGCCCGAGCAGACCTCATTTCAGGACTTAAAAGCATAATTCCAGACCTGTGGTCCAATTTCCATTTGGTAAAGGCCAAATGAGATGCTAAGACTAGTCTATGGTTTCAGATCTTAGTTCTCTTGTTCCCCTAAAATCACTCTCAAGAAAGTGTCTTGGTAAAAAGATTTACCAAGTACAGAATCTAAAATGTAAACTCTGAAACATCATGAGAAAGTATCAGCAGGATATTCAGTAGATCTTACTCAGTGCCGAGTCAGAAGTAACTCCCATTGAGGTGGATGCTAAATTTGCTCAATAAGAAATGACTAAGACATAGAGAATAAACTCACAGGTCTCTCTCCAGCTCCCACTACCATTAATGGCACATTAACTATATACCACAGAATTAAAATTTCTCTTTTTGTGAGTGATGGGTGACTCTCTGGAGTGGAGGCTGAGGCTTTATCTCCCACTACAGAGTGTGGCAATAAGGCATCTGAAACAGAATCATAGAATGGTTTGGGTTGGAAGGGACCTTTAAAGGTCATTTAGACCAACACCCTGGCTGTGAGCAGGGATATCTAAACTAGATCAGGTTGCTCAGAGCCCCATCCAAGCTCACCTTGAATGTTTCAAAGCAACCTGTTCCAGTGTTTCACCACCGTCCTATTAATCTGCTTGAGCTTGATTCTGACCTTCAAGATTTGACAAGGGATGAACAATGAGGTTCTGAGACAAATTCTGCTCTCCCCAGCTGCCACCAGAAAAAAAAATAAAGCAAAACAAAACTGTATTGTTTTTCTACCTTTTTTTTCTTGACCAGAGGTCATAATGGCAAAAGGGTAGACATTTCATTAATCATGCTAATATAGAAAAAAAATATCTGAAAATACAGCAAAATCTGGATTTCAGTGTCAGCCTAAAACCATTGATCTGACTTACATGACCTTACTGGTATCAGAATCAGAAGCTACTAACCTGCTCTGTTTCAAAATATTCTTCTTTCCTGTTGCAGTTTTGCTGCTGGAACAAGACTACTGTATATGGACACCTGTCTAGGAAAAGGACCTCAGCTCCTTTCATATATTAGAAGTCCTTCCCGAGAACCTTTGGACTAAAAGAATCCAAATGGTTGGTGCTTTCCACTTGGTAAGTATCCCCATGCACACTCCAGTATCAGCACAGGCAGAACGTACAAATGATCTTCGCCAACCAAGCACCACTGCCTAGCATGGGGGGAAGAGCAAACACTCCCCTTCAGGGGAATTTTACTCTGCAAACTGCTAGAAAAAAAGAGCTGACCTAACAAAAGAGTGCAGTGGGACCAGGCTGCCCCGAGAGCCACGTGCACATGGCCACGGGAAGTCACGGCAGCACGAGGAGGACCCATCCTGCAGGAGGGTAGGCAGAGGCTTCAGCCCAGGCCGTTTGTCGAAGAAACACTCTCACACGTGTTTGAATGCTGCATGGTTTCAGCAGAGAAGGAAAGGCTTCCAAGCTGCACAATTATGGTATTGTAATCACAGGGCACAGGCCAAAGGAGACAGAGTTGCTCTGTTTTCCTGAATCCGGTTTTCTAAGCTACGTTCTAGCGGCGCTCCACGACGCTGCTGTGCAGAAGTGTCTGCCATTGTTTCCATCACAAACAAATCTTTATGTCCTAAATTCACGTTGGACAGAAACTTGGCCTCCAAGTCCTAAACCTAAGAATTACATTTGTTTGTTTAAACAAATTTGAGGGAAAACATACTTGGCCATCTTTGAGTTATATGATGACAAGATGATTTAGATTTCCCATAAAAGATATAATTCTTTTTCCCTCCTCATGCCAAACAATGATGCTTTCTTACGGCTAGACAGTTGCTGGCTAGAAGAACAAACCTATCAAGAAAAGACAAGTCTCAACTATATTGATTAGGGCAGCAGGTGCTGAGCACCTCACAGGATGTGGTTCTTGCTTTGGAAAGAGAAGACAGGTTTCTCTCCTACATGTATAGGACTGCACTTTCAACTCTGATGCTGTTGTGTAGAAAGCTAAATTGGAATTGATGTATTTTGACTGTATTGTGTATCACTGGAACAATTTTATCTTCCCTAAATAGCACGTATTTACAAACTGCTGCTGTACTAACCCATCCTTGAATAGAAACATCCTAAGAAGGATACAACTGAAATATATAAGAAATGCAACCAAAACTCAGTTTTCCACCTTTTTACAGATTGTCCCTTGTGCTTACCTAAAGTACTATCAAAAGAAAATGATGGTGGTATTCTGCAATAAATACCAAAAACCCCAAATATTTGTGTTAAGTCCTTGAATTGATACATGCATTCTTTTTCTTCTTCTATCTTTGTAGAATAAGTGAAAAATGTTTTATATATTGCTTAAGTGAGCAAATTATCCTTCAGAGAAAACACTGTAGCCTAAATATATTAATAATTTTCTCTGTGTATTGCAAAGTTGTGTCATTTTAGGTTATCTACATGATTTCATATATTGATCCAATACCACTGATAACTGACACTGAAGCATCACAGAGGAGTAGAGAAGTTTGGGAAAATCACAAATAATTAGTAAAGCCTTCTCTGAAACAATAAACAAAAGCAACCTTATGAAATGCTTCATTATCAGTCCAATTTTACCTATTTTATTTCCTATCATGTATCATCAGTTGTGACTTTACAAGGCTGTATCAAAGAGGAGAATAATCAGGTACTTCACAGAAAGAACTAATACATATTCTCAGAAAAGCACACGGGGTGATGTTATGTATTCCTTTGAAGATATTTTAGACATTCCTCATCTGAATGTTTAAAACCCATTTGTACCTTTAAAAAACACTGAGCCAGGAGACAATAGAAGTAGATGTTAAAATTCAAAATTGATAAAATATATAATTTCACATGTAAAGCTGAAGCTCTTCTACTTTACTGAAATCTAGCCTGTAGTATATAAGTATGAGCAGGTCAGCTATGGAGTTCTTGATAGAGCTGGACCTTGACTGAGCATTTTCTTGCTTAGGAAGATTCTCACAAATCATTCTTTAAAAGTCAGCCAGACCTACCACCTAATTGCCTTTTCCACATTATCTCTTAAGATTTAATTTCCAGTACTGAATATTTGTTCTTGGCAGAGTCAGAGCAACTCAGAAATACAGATTAAACAAACCATTACATGCTTAGACACCTGCTACTCTATGGTATACAATTAACGGAGAGTCAAGTCTCAACAAATTATTTCGTTTCCTCATTGTTATGTTTAAGCAAGTGCTTGCCATTTAAAATAAAGCAATTCCGAGCAGTTTCCATTATGGATTTATCTGTTCTTAATGTCATCATTCAGTACAGCGGTGGCCAGAAGTGGATTTTCCATCCTGACTAGATCATAGTTTACTTTGACATAGTAATTATCTATTATTCCCATGTATACTGTTTGTTTATAGGTTCAGTACCACATTCTTATTTCTAAACAGAAGTGGTGGTATTTGCTGAAGGCAAACCAAACCATGAGTTCGCATGAAGAAATACACTGGTAGTCACTGAAACCATCACAGTTTCAAGATCTCCAAGCCAAGCTTTGGAGTGTAATTGCTTTTGGATAGAGCAGGGAAATTAAGCTGAATGGTGAGCTAAGAAGCTGACACTGGCCAAAAAAGGACTTTGCAAGATGTTTGTAAAAGTTTACCCAACTTTTACAAGCCACTAAGGATCACCTGGACCTCCCACTACGTTTACAAGCATCTCTCTACATTCACTGAGTCTTCCACACTTCTCTTGGACTTTGGGATACATACCCATACTCTTCCCCATACAAATGAAGTGTCTATACATCTCACCACCTTACTGTGCAAAACCAACCCATAGTCAACTTCTTCCCAGTGCTACAACCTTGAAAAGTGCCAAGCAGCATACCTTACTCATCAGCTCAAAACACTGAGTCTCACTCTTCCTCAGGACTTTTTCATATTCTGCTGATTTATCTGTATGATTTCCACTAATAAATGCCACAGTGCTTCTCTTCAGAACTAGTCTATAGTTGGTTTCACTGATCCTCCACAAATAATAACCACCACTTTCAGGAACTGTCCTTTTTCCCACTAGTGTCCTCTTCTCCCTCTTCTTTTTTTTTTTTTTCCAAACATTTTGCAGGGTGAGAAATTAATTTTTACCTTCTTCACATGTTATACATCTCAACATCTGACTCCTGACTGCATGTTGCTTCTTCCCAAGGAGGGAAGTAAAAATGAATACAGCTGACATTCAGCTCTCTTTAAAAAAAGCCAACTTCCCTTAGCAGGGTGAAGTAAATATGTACATTAAATCTTTCAGCACTAGCTACATTCATTACATTGTCTTACTGAAGGGAAATGAAGAAAGTGATCTCTATGTGCAAGCATGACAAAGCAACACCTGGAGTTTTGACATGATCAGCTCCTACTTCTTGTGAGGAAAGCAGAGGCAGAAGGAAAGGCAGTTTCCAGTCAGAGTGAATGCACACTAGAACCAGCTCAGGAGCAGCTCACATTTGTCTGCCCCCATGATTCTGTCAGTGACACATTGATCTAGTCCTCATGTTAAAGAAATAGTTTTTAAGTTAAATATGAAACAGCAAAAGGATATCTTAACAAGAACCATGTGCATGCACACTCATTGACAACACACGTTTTCTTGACACTAACTGGCACCTGGAGATTGGTTGCAATATTCAACTTCTCAGCTCTCTGTTATTGTTTAGAGTGAAGCAGAATGAAGTCCTGGGCTCCACTAAAATCCATGGCAAAACTCCCACTGACTTCAACTATCCTCATTCTTCCACTCACCCTCAAGTCAATGTGCCTTTTTGTTTATTTACTTGTTCAAATATTTTCCTCTAACAATATTAACACAGGAAAAAATAACTGCTTGTCAGCAGTGCTGTACAGAAATTGGCAGGTTCTGTTTGAAGGCGTCTGTGCAAGCTTCTTCTTTGCTTTGATTAGAGTAGATTCTAGCTGCAGCATTTGGACCCAGATCAAGAGAGTTTTCAAATTCTGCCCACAGAATGTTCATGGACGGCATCTGAATTGGGCTGAGGTCATTCTGCCTGAATTTTCGTGCCTTGAGGTCTGATACTAGCTTTAGAACCAAAAATTTGCAGCAAAACTCAGCTAAAGACACCTCTTTTCACCTAGTTTCAGGACCAAATTCTCTAACATCAGGAACTACTTATACACTGGTGAATATAATGCCAACAGTGGTATCTGAGATAGAACATTTATTTCCTCTTTTAACCCTAAGGAAATATTATGATAGCAAAATGTCATCACCCCTGAAAGCGTTGACTTTTATATGATGACCACAGGGTCCATTTTTGGACCAGCTTGTCTGAAATTCATTATGCTAACCAAAGATTGGTGGGTTGGGTTTTCTCTGTCATGTTCTAAGAAACTGTGGAGTCATAAAAGCTTCATGCCATGTGAGACTGGACAACATAAGCTCTTCAAAGTTCCTCTTAAATGTGCAGCTGTAGCTTAGACCAAGAGAGTAATATTTATGGCAATGTTGATTTGTGGATCTCTGAAGTCAGTGGTCATTTGATTTCCATTGCTTCAGAGTAGGCTGCTGGAAAAGAGCCCATGTGTTCCTTAAGAAAATGTTTCAAGTTGCACCAATAAAACTCTGAAGTTTCCTGTGAGGGCACAAAAGTCAAGCTGGCATGGCCAGTTTCTCTCTGCTGGATATATGTGCTGAAGATAGAGCTCAAAGGTCTCCCAGAACTACCCAAGTACAATGTACCCAGTAGATTTCTTGCTCATTTTTTGTTATTCTTATTTATGTGTCTCTCTTGGTATCTACATATTTCTGTTGTCCTTGCAGGTGTTTCTCTCTGATCCATCTTCCTCTCTGTGTCACAGTGAGAATCAAGTACAGTGCTGTCCTCCCAGTGATAACCATTCATCAGTTTATATAACTGATTAATATAATAAGTGGATTGATGTTCAAATATAATGTTGCAGTATCATTTAAAATATTTCAAATAAGAGTTCCTGCAGAGGCACCCTAGCTAGTGGCCATGAAGAGCTCATCCCCATTTATTTGGATGGAAAATTAATTCATTTGTGCACTCATGTATATTTGAAGGGCAGAGAAGTCTGGTAACCTGGTGAAGACCATCACCAAATTGGGCATAGAGGAGCTGGTTAGCGAGTGTTCCCGTAGACCCGTAACTCCACACATAACCCTGTTCTGTTTGACTTCCCCCCCACCTCCCCCCTCCTTGGTTCTATTTTCCAAATCAAATTTTAAAGGGTTGGATCTGACCTTCTCACCCTGAGAAACAGAGAAAGTGCTCAAGCAGGAATACCTGGCCAGTCACACTATTAAAACAAAAACAATTACTGCCTTATTTAACAAAACAAGCCACAATCTCAAAATGGTAGAGGCCGCCTATTTTGTTAAGGTCTTAATAGCATATTTTGTGGTTCCCCAAGGAATAATTCTCCTTATTCAGAGAAACACTTATTAACCTCCATAATTTATTTGTGGCTTCACAAAACACGCACGTACTGTACTGCATGGCCATTAATCCTGGGAATGAACTTATTAATGATGGGCTAGCCTTAAAAGGTTCAGTTTAGCTCAGATAACCACCCAGAGTTCTGGATGCCTTTTTAAAGTATATCAACTATTTGACACTCACTACTACACTTTTTTTCCAAAGTCCCTGTTATATGGCACTCTGTTTCTAGTTAGCCCTCAGAGAAGGTCCCTAGTTTCTTCCCACCACGTTAGGTGAAGTGTTGCCTCAGACATTTGTTAGTTGACACCACAACTTGCTCATTTGGCATTCTGGGATAAAACCTTAGCTGTTAACTAGAAGGTCCTAAGGTAAAGCTGCCTGTATTGTAGTCCTAGTTTTGCCATTAGCATATATGCTGCCTCACCCCATAACACTTGGTTCAATGTTCTTCCTCTGAGTGAGCTCTGAATGGTGGAACTACATAAATTATCCCACCTGACTCCTAAGAACTGCACACATTGCTATTCTATGCTAATGTCTCATATAGCTTTTCTATCTTCATCTTCTTTTTCAATAACCTACTTAATCAGGCCTTTTTTGATGACTTGCATTTTGACACAGGGTTTCAAGTGTTCTACTGATTCTGAACCTGTTCAGGACTCTTAAGCAAAGTCAGTATTAAAAAGAATTCTTTTAACTACAAAGTGATTTTTAAATTTCCCCAAAATACAGTCTTGCTNTAGTCATTGCAACTGAATATGAAGAACTCCTCCTAAGTATCATTAGCATCCATTTTCTGAAAATGATAGAATATATTAACTTACAGAATTTAATATATACTAGCATAGGGATATGTCTGTGGAGGGAACAGCCATATCACAGCTATGTGAGCAATTAGTGCTTGAACCAGAACTAACTTTACAGAAAGCTATAGTCATTTCTAGCCAAATTGAGACTGCAATGGCAGAGGCCAAAATAATTGCTCAAGAGGCTATAGACCATGTCCAAGCAGTTCATTCATTAACAGGGCGATCTCTAAACTGGCATAAGTGTGGCAGGCAAAGTGGTGGTAAATGGAGCACATTTGATACATCTAGAAAGCACCATGCCATCTCAACACCCTCTGCTACGTCAGTCTGTGTATTGCCAGCTCCACTCTGAAATGAAATAATGAACTTCAGGCAATTACTGTATCAGATTGTGTGTAGGATAAGGGTGAGAGAAAAGAATCCCAAACCTGTGCCTACAGCTGCCACACTTTAAGTCATATGAAGACATCAGACACTCAACTTCTATTAAAATAAAATTAAATTAAAAAAATAAAAAGTGAGCAAACAAAAACACACTAAAACACCTGGGCTTTGAGACTATCCTGATTAAAGAGAAAACTTTGAAAACATGACCAGATGTAACCAATGTAACAAGCCTGACAAAATCTGCAGACAGGCTGAAATAGCATTGCTGAAAGATGTGAATTTTCCTGTGTGTATCAACAGAGAATTTACTACTAGAACAAGAGCTCCACACGACCTTATCAACACCACTATTGATACACATCTACTATGAGCATATCTTGTGGGAGGGACTGAGGAAAGAGAAAAGGAGGTCTTGTTCCTGCCATGTTTGTTTGCTTGGCTACATAAAGAAGAGATGAGTGAAGAGATGTTTTTGACTGCCCTTGGAAAGAGAAGGAGCAGTAAGGCAGACCACTGCTATCTGAAGTGTGGAGAGTAATATTCTAATTACTCTCTGAAGTGTGGAGGGTAATATGGTCTTTGCTCCCTAACAAATCACTCCATCTTGCTGAACAGCTCAAAGCACATTATGATGTAGAGTAAGACAATTTAAGACTACCTAACTTTCAGAAAATGCCAGAAGATCCCATAAGTGTGATGGGTCATCTCTACCCAGCAGAGTTGCAGGAGATACTGCTCTCTATCCCACTGAACACCAAAGCCAGGTGCCTTCAGCTTGTTCATAAGATGCTTAGACAGTTGGCTGGAAGAGCAATGGCTCAGAACTTGATTCAAGTCCTAGGAAATCCTGTTACTTGCCAGAGGCATGAGAAAGAANTGGGGAATAAATGCACTGTGTAAAAGCGTATGCAAGTCTCAAGATTATGAATAATACAGTCTGGCTACAAACATGAAGTTAAAAACAACTCCATGGATATTTCTAAGTTTTCTGAGTCTTTCCCCCTAGAACACTGTCACTAGGCACAGATTTCAGATCATTGCTCCACTGTTGTTCATTCAAAGATTGCTTTTTTTTACAGAACATTTGCAGTCATGTAGTGTCCTCATTATGAAAATACTAAACCCAGCACAGGACTCCTGGCATCAAAGTTCCCAGCCTTTTAATTCACAAAGCATGCCCTGTGATATTCTCTGAGGTGCCATCATCACAAGATTAGATGTTTTTTTTCTTGTTCATTAATCCCTCTTCTTCAGGAATAAAGTTTTTACCTGCAGCTTTTCATAGCCTGGTGCCCACAGGTTCAGTCCATTAGATTCTTCAAGCCTTAGTCAAGTACCTGAGACTTGTAATTTCTGTCTCAGTATTCCAAGTCCTTGGTTATTTATGAAAAAGTGTAGATAACAGCTGAGGTTCCAAGTGGATGGTGATTAAGTAATTCTCATTAGCTGTCTCTGTTCTCAGTGAAAGAGAGGGATATGGGATATAAAAGTTTGTAATAGTGCCAACCCCCCCTTAATGTAAGTTCCAAGAGTCTTGGGGAGAAAGAAAGAAAATATCTGAAATGAACAGCATGGTTTTTGACTGTGTGGGAAATGATGAGATTATGGTAAGTGGATTTATTTCTGTCAAGGAGGCAAATGAGATTTCAGTGACACATTGCCAATATTAGACGTCTTGCCACCGTTTGTTGAGTTCTCCTATGTCTTTGCTTTTATTTGTAATCTTTGGAGTATTGACTCATGATATTCTTTTTCTTAGAGCTCAGAAGGTCAGAAGAACTTTGAACATTTAAAAGATCTTGTGTCTCATTCCGTAGCTCATCTCTAAAAGGAGCACCTACTATTTCCCTTAATCTCTTTTTATCTTGCACTGTGCTTGGAGAACATTTTATTGCTGTTAATATTCCCTGCTAGTTTCAGCTCCTTAGGTTTTTTCAGATTTGCACCTTATGTGCTTTTATTGTTCTTTCATGGAGCATTTTTTATGTTACTGTTTTCTCTTTTTCTATTATTGCCTTTTGTTTTTCACATTATTAAAGAATTTTTCATTCAACTATATTGGTTTGTGAGCTTCTAGTCTTACCTTTATTTGTATGTGGAGCTTTTAATACTGTATTTTTTTAGAAATAGAATCTGTTTTTGTCTTAGCTTTCTTTCTTCAGAAGCAAGTTCTCAGGCTTGTTGAAGTCCACTTTCTTGAAGCAGAAAAAAATTGGGTTTTTTTTAGTATCTTTGTTGTGACTTTGTTGTGCAACGATGAATGTGAAATTGTTAAAGATAATCATGTTACAGCAGTTCTAGTGATCATATAGAAATTAAAATTACCTCTGATATTGTCAGCTGCACCATAGGAACTTTAAAAAAAATATATTAGTTTTTTTTTGGTTACATTTAAAAGGCCAATATGTTTTGTAGGTTTTACATTCCCCCTTTTAGACTTTGGACAACTCGAGAGTAACAAATTCATAACAACAATGACAACAACAAAAAGTAATGAAGAAGCACCTTTATGTTCCAAAATATGGATTTTCTATTATGGCAAAATTTGCCTGCCAGTGTTTCTTATGACAGCTAGTAACAATGTATTTTGTCAAATATCTGTTCATATTTGTTGCTATTTCAAGAAAAATAGAAAATTCCCAATCCCTTGGTATAACAGCCGAGTCACCGTAAGCCAAACCCCTCACTCTGAGGGCCTTCAAGATCTGTATTGCAATGNCAGGAGATACTGCTCTCTATCCCACTGAACACCAAAGCCAGGTGCCTTCAGCTTGTTCATAAGATGCTTAGACAGTTGGCTGGAAGAGCAATGGCTCAGAACTTGATTCAAGTCCTAGGAAATCCTGTTACTTGCCAGAGGCATGAGAAAGAAGCTGTAATACAGTTGGCCCAATTGTATCCATTGTTCCTGCCACAGTGTATTAGGACCTCTTGGAACAGCATCAGAGACCTTACAGTGCGCTACTGCTTGTGACAGACCACGCCAGCCAATGCCTAGAAATAAGCTTTCTTTCTGCCTTAGTTCCATAAGAGTGTGTCTATAAAACTCTCCTGTGTTGCCTTAATTATGCACCTATTTGGAATACAAGCCTTGTTAGGTAAAGCGTCCAAGAATAAAATAAACAGAGGAGCTGACTTGTTCTTTTTCCTCTATTTCTGTTAGTACAGCCAATCACAAAAGTGAAAGTAGAAAAGCACACTTTCCTAGAAATGTTCATTTTTAACTTCAAATATGGCTTTGATTATTTCTTTTTAGTCATCTCTTCGACCATTTAAAAAACTACTGTCGTTTACATGCTTAGAGATTCAGGGGGTCATCATTCTCAATAAAAATTATGACTCTTCATTGGAAATGTAGACAAAATTACTCTGACAAGCTGTACCAAATAAAATGTGTAAAGTCTGCAAATACTTGTTTTATTTATATCATGGTAATCACCGCAGTACTTCTGGTGCACCTAAATATAAATGGAACCCTATATTATAATTCCACAAGTTCCTGTTTGTTATTATATATACTAATCGCAAAAAAAAGAGTGTTTTCTGACTGAAAACATTGTGCACCACTGCAATGTAAACATTAACTACAATAAAATAGTAACAGGCAATTGTTGTAGTTTACAGAGCTAAAAATACACGTAGTATCTGCAAAGAACATGTAACGGGATAGGCCTAAACATATTTCATGGGATTTCACATGGGGTTGACTGTGACTCAAAGTTTCATTAATAAATACAATAAAATAAAAGTCTCATTTAACACATGTCTAATCCTATGGCAACGGGGAGGACAGAAAGGGTTTTCCACTGACTCGCCCCGCTGGTTGCTGGTATAACAGGGTCATGAGCAATGCAGCCTAAGTAAACGGGGAAAACTAACATTTCTATTTATTTACAGAGGATATCTTCCTTCCTCTGGTCTGCCTTCCTCCCTTCTTCACCCCCGCAGTCTAACCCTGCCCTGTCTGGTACGTGGGTATGGTATTTATCTTCAAAACATAACAAATAGAAGTTAACATTCACCAACTGTGACTTATCTGACAGCTCAGCACTCTGTTTTGAGCTGTTCACTGCAAGTCGATTTCCACAAAGCCCCGTGTCATACAGTGGCACCCTGCCAGGTCATAGGCTGCTCCCTCTCTTGGAAATGGAAATTTGTTAAGTTTGCTGAGCTTTTTCCTCCTTCTCTTAATCGGTTTCATATATTAAGCGGAAGAACATGCCAAATAGTATTATTGCAGGGAACAAAGATTCATAGTTCAACAAAACTGTCCATCCATTTTCAGCATGAAATTTTCCTGCTCTGTTTGGCATAGCAATTCACAGAGTTCCTCTCCTGTGAAGATGTTGTTTGCCTAATATTATTCCCTGGACTAGAATGAAAATCTGCCTATAGGGTTCAGGTGTCAATTACTCCAGTCCAGAGGTAACATCCTCTCACTCTCTCTAACCAGATTTGTTTCAGACATAGTAGGGCATGGGTCCAGACTCCTACTATGATCAACTACTTCCTGACCTCAGCTGCACCATAGGAACTTTAAAAAAAAAATATTAGTTTTTTTTTGGTTACATTTAAAAGGCCAATATGTTTTGTAGGTTTTACATTCCCCCTTTTAGACTTTGGACAACTCGAGAGTAACAAATTCATAACAACAATGACAACAACAAAAAGTAATGAAGAAGCACCTTTATGTTCCAAAATATGGATTTTCTATTATGGCAAAATTTGCCTGCCAGTGTTTCTTATGACAGCTAGTAACAATGTATTTTGTCAAATATCTGTTCATATTTGTTGCTATTTCAAGAAAAATAGAAAATTCCCAATCCCTTGGTATAACAGCCGAGTCACCGTAAGCCAAACCCCTCACTCTGAGGGCCTTCAAGATCTGTATTGCAATGATAAATTCCTTTCTTTCTTCCTTGGTCCCACATCCAGTCTTCCTGCCCAATTGTCTCACATTAAAATGATGCTGAAACCTGCAACTTGCAGGTGTGCCCTTGGATGCCTAAGTCCAAAAGCAAGTACTGCACTGAATCCAGCGACGAGGTTGGATTAGTGGGCTTTGCTTGCTTGCAGTGTCTCTGCAGCACTCCAGAAATTCTAATTAGCCTAAAAAAAATCCTTAATATACCTGTTTTGATCCTCACCTGCTCTATCTGCTCTTCTCCAGACAGCAGACATAGACAGACCTACACCACATCCTTCCTATGGGCTCCAGAGGATGAAAGTGAGCTGGGTAAGAAACCAAGGGATGGCGCATCACTAAACCATTCTTGGGGCCACCTCTTAACAAGTACCTCATGTTAGACAAAACTGCTCTCGTGAAGCTGAGCATTAAATGAAGGATTTACTCAAGGATTGTGAGACCAGAGTAAAGCAGAATAAAGTCTTAGCTCCCTAGTCTGGCCATCTGCAAATCAAGATAAATAATTTCTAAATGTATATGGCTATATTCTGCTCTTTTTTTCTGGTTATTGAATGGCTATTTTCTGTGCTGTAGTGTTGATGAATTCTTGATAGTAATGGGCAGTCCCTGATGATTATTTCTATCTTTGTGCCCTTCCAAACAACTAGGAGAGATTTCCTCAGCTGAAGTGCAGTGTGTCCCCTAAGCTGCTGCACACATTCACCATGTGGAGCTGGGAATCCAGTCACTAAGACTGTCCTCACTGTGTATCACAAAAAATACTCTCATGTTGCTGGGGGACCAGTCTGATGGAGGCAAAGTGAGGAATCTGGTCCCATCCATAATTTCATTTCAGTGATACCTCTTTCCAAACAACACCTCCTCTGCAGTGGAGCGGTCATATTGATATTACTCAGATACGAGCAACAGGGCACCCAGTCCTGA